>APFE031737673.1:34683-107725 GCA_000404065.3 Pinus taeda | reverse complement strand
ATATTGTTAGGAACAGTGGGCCTATGTTTTATCTCAGCAGTAAAATGGTGATTTGGCTCAAAGGGAAGCTTGCATGTGCTAGCAAAAGTAGCTAGGTTGTGTGCATGTATGTTATGGTTTCTAGAAATCTTGGCAAGCTCGGATTCAGTGAAGGTATTAAGTATTTCTGTGGCAGCAGCCCTTAGGCCCTCATTCGATTTTCATTAGTAACAAAGTTACCTTTCATTTGTTGTATGATTAAATCGGAGTCACCTAGAATGGACACTTTTGCAGCTCCTAGTACTTTGAGCAATTTTAGGCCTAAGAGGAGCGCCTCATATTCTGCCATGTCGTTGGTACATCTGAAATTTAGTCTGTAGGCATGGCCTTCTGCATGATTGTCATGTGTATTGTGAATCCATACACCTGCCCCTACTCCTAACTTGTTGACAGAACCATCAAACTCTAAATACCATGTAATTTCTTGCTTTTGGTTTGTATTAAGAGTTTCAATTATTTTAGGATTGGACAGAGTTAAAATTTCTGTTTGAGGAGGTGCTTTTTGTTTGCTGGTTGCCTTAATTGTCGTGACCATGTCATGGGCATGGGCAACCGATTCTTCATTTATGCATGTCTCTGGCTCTAAAGCTAAAGTTTTCTCATTAATTGGAGGATTGGTGTCATCATTAAAAAGAATAAATGAATCCATATCAGAATGGATTGAGTAAATTGGGAAATTATGGGGCTTTTCCTCACTACTTACCACATATTTCATGAGCATTTCTCTATACTGTCTCTTTGGTTGTCCAAAGACAGATATAGTGGCATAAGAGAGGTCAAATTGGAGGGATCCTTGGAGTTTTTCTCCCCATGATCTTGATAGGAGCATGCCATATTTTGTTGGAATGTCAGCAACTACTACATCCATTAGGATTGTTTTGTTGGAAAATTGGACTAAAGACACACAAAGGTCTTTGATTAAGCCTAAACACTTGACCTGACTTGAGTCAAAGGAGTATAGATCTTTGTAGGGTCTTGTGACATCAAGGTTTAGCTTTGCCATTACAGCTTTTGGCATAAGATTGTGTGAGGCACTTGAGTCAAACATAGCATTATGCAAGATTTTGTCATGTATGTGCATACTGACATAAAAGGGTGGAAGAGATCCATATGTTGATTTTCCATTAACTTCTTGGACCAAATAGCAGCTCAGGGGTATCATCTAAAACATTCACATCATCCTTGATCTCTGGCATTTGAAGTGACCTCTGAATTTGTTGCCTATAAACATCATGCTTGGCAAGTTCTAAGAGGGGAATGGATATCTTAAGTTTTCCAATCTCTGCTTCTAAATTAAATGGTTTCTCCAATGGAATCTTTACGTTAGCAGTAGCATATTTCTCCTTTTCAAGAATACTTTCTGTGTTTTCCTTTTGATTATCTGTGTTATGGTGAATGACAGTTTGTGGTATTTCTATTTTTGGAATATTTTTAGGATTGTTGTTCAAATCTTCTTTCGAGGAAGAAGGAGGCAGAGGCTGATCAGTAGGAGGTTGTATGTCTGTTATGTCCTCTACAGTCACTTGGTGCGGATTTGGGACAGAAATATCAGCTGGTTCTATTATGACCACCTTGCCTTTAATCTTGTTGGGTTGTTTGTTGTCTTTTGTCTTGCTAGGTACGGGGATATCTATGGTTCTTGTTCTCAGCTTATATTGTTTGTGGACCTCATACACAGCAGAATCATAACCTTGTTTAAAATCAAAAGACTCCCCAGACGTAGTCTGAAATATATTTATATCATGGTAGTCTTGATCTTCTTGAGTGAGAAAAATCTGTTGCTCATTCTTCGAATCTATCAAGTTCATGTGAGTCTCTTCTGTGGGCTCACTAGAAGTGGATGCCTCTGTGTAGTTTTCTTGGAAAGGAGGTCTTATATCACGGTCTGGGCTAGATCTGGCAGCATTTGTGTTCTGAGCTTTCCTAAAATTTGGGTTCCGTATGGTGTTAGGCTGTTGTCCTTCCCATGAAGATTTCCTCTCAACACTCTCTACTCTATCTCCCAACCTATGCATGCCACTAATAATAGCATCTAGTTTCTGATCTAAGGCTGATGGTTCTTCCTTAAAGGTAGTTCTTCTCTCGGTTCTAGCTCTGTTTCTTTTGGAAATCAGGTTTTCCTCCACACTAACAGCAACATTTTGCATTTCTGCAAGGCTTTGAGGGGCTCTTTCCCTTAACTGATAAGCCATTTCAGCATCAAAACCATCAGGGAATTTGTATAAAGCAAGATTAGGTGGAGGTCTTAAGTTCTGTGGTATTGCATTATAAACATTATTAAATCGTGCACAGTAGTCCAAGACAGTCTCCTGAGGGCCTCTTTTGATGGTGTCATATTCAGATAGTATGTGCAAGGGGTCTTTATTTTTCTCCCACCTGTTGATAAATGACTGGTATAATGCTTCTAGGTCTGCTATGGAATGGGCTGGGAGCGCTCTAAACCAAGTTCTGACATCACCTGTCAAACTTTGGACAAAAATCTTCATTCTCACGCTATCATCTTCAAAGTAGTCCTGCATTTTCTTTGTATTCTGAAGGGTTGTGCAGGCACTTGTGCCATCAAAATAAGTTATTTTAGTCCGGTAATCCTGAGCAATAGCAACGGAATTAGCAGGAAACTGTAAAGGTGCATATCTGTTAGCCATATTAGCAGGGATAAGTGGAACAACAAGGATAAGTGGGACAACTGGAACAACCGACGTAATAGGAGTGGTGGTATGCGGAGTGAATGGAGGTGTGGAAACGGTTCTTGGAGAAGAAGATGATGAACAAGGGGAAGTAGGGTTTGAACGAAATAAAGTTTTGACAGGGGTTGGAACAGAGCTTGGTTGAACTGCTTCAGGGATGGTTTCAGCAAAATGTTCTTGTTGCTCTTGTTTTCTAAGGATCTTAGGGAGTATATTGGGATTTTCAAAAACGGCTAGGGGATTTGGGTCTGTATTTGATCTTATATAACACGAATGCTTTTTGGGAGCTAGCTTCTAGCTTGTTTTTTGGGGATTTTTTCTAACAATATAGGCTGAACAGAAACTTTTTTAAAGTTCAGATTCTTCCTCAGCGGAGCTTTGAACTGGATTTGTGAAATTACCTAAGGAAGTTCCCTAGTGGAGTCGCCATTATGTTATCACTCAGGTTGTCCCTAAGCTCCTGAAGGGATACGCCCGAGGTAACCACAAACCAATCTTTAGACTGCAGGTTCTAGCCTACCTGCAACCAGAGAGGGTTCCCTCTTAAATATTTTGTTGAAGATGATTTTAGGCTAGCTATTGGGTTCAAAGGGTTTTGTGTTTGGTGGTAGGAAAGGATGATGCTTTCAAGCAGAGAGGCATGCATAGTGTGATAAGTTCAAACCATTGGGCATGGAGTCAAGGAGTAGGACTGCTGGTGCGTTTTCTTGGTCACAAGAGGAAAATGGAGCAAGGTAGCTACACATAAAACAATCTTCAAGCTAAAGGAGATGAAATGAAATATAAGGAATGAGAGGCAATTAAGAATCTCTCATTCGGCTTAATAGAGGGAAGGAGAATGAGCTCTATCTAGGGGCAGTGAAGAATCCCTGGATAACTTTCATACATGGGTGAATTAGGGCAAATATGAGCCAAAAGGAATTCACATTTATATCTAATTCAAATAAAAACATATAGAAACAACAAAAATTGAGCATAGAGTGCAATTAAGCAAAGTCTAGGCTATTCATTTTTCCTGTTATTTAGACAATGATATGATAGCGGTTTAAACATATATAATGAAATATAACGAAGAAACACTTATTGCTCCATGTAGCAGCACAAGAATTCCATAGTCACACTTCAACCATTTATACGCAGCCAACAGTCATTGCTCCAATCCTTTCAGCAGTCTTTGATTATAGAACATATCAGATATACAGTGCGAGTCTCTCCTGGATCGGATCAGCCAACTAACCACCACCCCCCTCTATTCCATTGTTCAGGGGTGTCTTTATAGTGAAAATATCTAAGAGTATTTATTACAGCTGACCTAAACAGGTTTGCGGGAAAAGCTATTTAAACCTAAACTTGTTCTAAAATTAAATGCAAGTAAATATCTATTGAGCTGCACCGGAGGCAGCTGGATCAAAATGAGCTAATATGGTGTCCTTGGTGGCTTGATACAATGCTTCTGCAATAACTGTGTTTTGAGCTTTGCTCCACTGATCTCATATGACTTTGATGCGCAGTAATTGTGATTTGAGAGGCTTTAAATGGCTTTTACTATTTCTTTGACTTGCTGGGGGCTCTTTAATGTTTTATCAGCTTTGAGCACTGAGAAAATCTTCACTGACACACTTTGCCGCAACATTGATACACTTTGCCGCAATACTGATACACTTTGCCGCAACACTGATACACTTTGCCGCAACACTGATACACTTTGCCATGAGTTTTGGCTTCTTTCTGCTTCTGATACTCTTTTAAAATGCTAAATCGCCCCTTTTTTGCCCTTTCAAGGCAAAAACCGACTGCTGAAGAAAAGATTCCCCATTTCGGCTGCATCAAAAACTGCCTCAAATTTTGAATCCAGGCTTCCTAAGCAGCGATTTCGCCTTTGCGCGCTTTTCTTTTGGCGGATGATGTCAGCATGACATCAGTGGTGGGACCCATACAACAGGTGACATGGCAGGGGAAAAACTCCCATCCTCGGACGCTAATCATCAACAAGTTCGGAAGGGAACAGATCCACCCTCCGTAGATCTAGGGCGCGGGCAATAGGGACGGATGGCAGAACAGAGAAGGTGGCGGAAGGATAAGGGATGGGGCCTACATAAATATATGGCGTGGATTCATATGAAACGTCGATCGTCGATATGCGATCAGCAAAAGACCATCGGCGATGACCATTATGGTAATGCGCATGCATGCTTTGTTTTGTCATAGCGATACGCCGATCGACGAAATCACTGTCGGCCAAACCAATCGAGGGCACACTTTATGCACTGTTTTGATACATGACTCCCCTCCCGATTGCGATATCGCATTGGAGGCGGTCCAATAGAACCTTTTTGCAATCGGAGCAAGGCCTAAGGTAAGTGATGAGGATTTTATGATCGGTAGCAGAACTTTTTGATGTTTGAAGGGATTTCAAGACATGGGAAGGGGTCTGATAGCCCAAAAAGGGATTTTTCATGCCTTGGAAGGATTTCAAAGGCACTTGGGAGGATTTTATGTGCTTTGATAGGGGGATTTTATGCTTTGTGAAGGAGTCAAAAAGCATTAGAGGAAGTATTTACGGAGTGATGAAGCGATTTGTGCATCAGAAGGAGTCTGAAATGCATGAGAAGATGGTTTAAGGGGGAAATGAGGGTTCTTGTTGAGTTTCAAATAAACTTAGCAATTCCCAAGTGTACTTATGGTTATATTTCAACCAGGAGAAGGGGATAAGTATATAGGGGAATTATTAACATAGTTTTAGTAGGGAAGGGGAGATAGATAGGGAGTTACATATTTAGAGTTAGTAGTAAATATGAATGGTGACAAGAAAGCGCTAAGTGTATAACTCTTAGGCTATAAAAGGGGAAATAGGACTTATAGAGGAAGTATGAGCATTCCTTGAGTGAAGCAGACCTTTACCAAGGCTACTAATATGAAGAATGATGAATCTGATAGGTATCAAGCAGATCTTGACCTCTTTAGGGGAAGTTAGTGAGTGATTTAGGGAATAAGGAAGAAGGGGGAAGTTAGTTATGCCTCGCTTGAGCTCCTCCAAATGAAAATTTCCTGATAATTGTGACCTAAATAAATATGACATTTGAAAACATGAAATCGATCACAAATCAACATTCTGCAACCTCAAAACTGCCTACCACCCTACTACCTAAATTTTTCTTCTTTGGTTGGGTGCACTTGAACTAGCAAACCCAACTTTTCAACTTTTCTTTTACTGTCCCCTATCTATATCTACACTTATTTCATCAGCCTCGAATTAGCCTATTGAGCACCTTCTTCTTACTTATCTTAATATAATCTCCAAGATTAGCGGTTGGACAGATAATGATTCTCTATATTCTAAAACAAGAAATTGAAACCTAGGGAGACCAAGATTAAGCTGTTTGGACCTCCCCTTAACTGAAAATTCTTCAAAAATGGAATAGCACATCAAAATTGGAATACAACAGTGGCATTTAGCCGGCAGGATTCTTTTCACCAATGGCCAAAATTGTACAGCTATGGAACATTTTTTGTGACCCTCTCTACACACTGCTTGGAGGCAATGGAAGGGGAAACAAGATTGGCCCAATACTCTAGAATTAGCTTAATGGGATCTTTTGGAAAAGGAGCTTCAGTCTAGAAAGATTGCAAATCTGGAAGGACACGATATCTTACGATGGGGCTACACCACCAAAGGAATGTTTACTATTAAGGAGGCTTACAAATTAGCTTTGAATGATCCTCAATATTACTTTAATCATATATGGCGGAAGATATGGACAGGAAAATTCTGGCCAAAGGTAACATACTTCCTTTGGTTGCTATGTCATAGAAGAATTATCACCTGGGATTAACTCTAGAAGCGAGGTGTTATAGGTCCCTCACTGTGTAGGATTTGTGAATCCCACGAGGAAGATATGGAACACCTTCTAAACCTTTGTCCCTTTGCATATCAATTATGGAGAAACATTATTCAAGTATTTTGGAACCTGGACCGGGATCATACTAGCATCAGAACCTCTATAGAACTATGGATGAATGGCATCTTCTCCAGCCCTGTCTTGAATAGGGCTTGGAGCATTTCTTTAGGCTTCCTCCTCTAGGTGATATGGAAAGAACGTGATAGAAATATTTTTAAAGATCAAGGGCTTTCTACAACTGAGTTATGGGCAAGAGTACCTCAAAATATATGAAAAACAATATTAGTAGAGGAGTGGCATCCAGATGATTGGCAGGTTGTGCCTAACGAAGCAATGATCCTCTCCTCCTTGAATATTTATCTGCAAACGTTTGCTCCATCCTCATCGAAGCTCCCGATATCCCCTAGATCCTCTCCTTCATGTTTTTGATCCACTCTTATTGGTTTTCTCAAGCTCAATTTTGACGAGGATTCTAAAGGAAACCCTGGAGATGCTACTTTCAAATGCCTTGTCAAGGATTCCCAGTGTCGGGTTACTCACCTCTATGTAATGGACTATGGTTTTTCCAGCAACAATGAGGCACAATTCAATGCAGAAAAACTGGGCTTCTCATTGTGAAATGAGAAGGGTACATAAGGCAGGTGGTTGAAGGGGATTCCAACCTTGTTATTCAAACAATTAAAAAGTTGAATAATGGCACCAAATGGGAGAAACTTAGCCAAAGCTGGAGGAGGGCCCGTCTAATTCAGGAAATTAGCAAGATCATTCCATGCTTTTACTATATCATTCCATCCAATTTGAGGAGGATTGTTTACAAAGTGGCTGACATTTTGGCTAACTGGGGTTGTCTTCATATGGGTATGATCCTAAATTCCCCCTGGATGGATAACCACGAATCGGAGGAGATGGATCCTTTGATTAATACCTTGGCTCAGGATGCTTCCCCTAAAAGAGCCCTAGTGGAGGAAGGCATTCAGGGTCCCCAATCAAGGTGCGAGGCAGTTATATGTCCCTCTTGATATTCTCGTCATGCATGAAAGGATGGTTGAAATTCGAAGGGTGGACAGACCAGCTCCCTTGCATGTGTGATCAGGTGAGGGGCATGGCCACATGCAAAGGTCGAGTTAATGTGGATGAGACGAGTCATGAGGATCTTAATATCTAGGTGGGTAAGGTTTCGTGCCCCATGCATGCATTTGTTTTGTGTTGGGCTCTGGCTCCTGGAGGTAAGTGTTGATTCTTGGGTTTCAAACTCTGGTTTGCAAGGAGGTTAAGGTGTTTCTCCTTTCGAGATGAGTTCGTTCCTCGCTAGTTCATGGCATTTGTAGTCGACTATGTTCTTCTCTTTTATTCCTACCCTCACCAGCGACCTGCCAATTCTTATAGTGTATTTTCAAATTTTAATGCTACTCTCCACCATTCACCTCTTATGATAAATGGAATTCGTTGTTTAGAGATTGGGAAAGTTTATGTGGTCTCGTCATATGTAATGTATGTTGTTTCTATGTCAGTATTTGTTTTCTTTGGTATTCTTATGTCTCGAATGGGAATGTATGGAATGTTTCTGGTTTATTGTTTTATGTTGGTGGAATGTGTGTTCGTCGACGATGGTTATCTTATTGGTTTTTTGACCCTATGTATGGGATTGAGCTCCAATTCTATGTACCTAACTTATTATATCTTTGGTGTGCATTACACTGTTATTTGGCTGAGGGAGCCAGTTTATGGAATATTTACCCTTAGGAGATAGGCTATTTTGGATTTATATGTATCTTGATTTAGTTGAGCACGAGGTGCTAGTAATCATTCTTGAGTGCTAAAGACAGTCATCCTATTTGATATTTAGTTCGTATGAAAGGTCTGAGCCTAAAATTATTTATCTCTTACTTTCATTTCATGCTACTATGTCAGCTTTTTATAATTTTGGTTATCACCCTACCCATGAGAAACTGGTATGTTTCTGGACTGTGGCTTGTTATGTCCTAGTGTCAGTTTTCAATTCAGTTGTTTGGTTGGGAATTCAAATGGCTCACCCAACCCCAGGCACTAACTCATCTGAAAATGGGGCTCGAGGTCATCAACATCAGTTGCAGAGTCACGGTGGTAAGGGTCCCTCCTTCGCTCGGCTAGCGAGAAGAAGCGGTCATAAGTCAGATTATTGAAATATTGGTGAGGCTGCCTAGGCCTACAACATCAATACCCCAACCCAGGTTAAACAAATGATCTCATCGTGGGAAACATAATTAAATTAGTGGGCAGAAGTTGAGGTGCAGATTGAAGATTGGAGCGTCCTTGTTCCCAATCCAGGACATTCTCACGATCGTACCGCCCAATATAAGCAGATTGTCCATCTCTACTAGCTGATAAAAAGTGTTGTGGCCAAATATATCATGACCTCTCCTACAATTTTGTCAAATCGGATCTAGGATTTCAAGAAATTCAGAAATAATTTCAACTTAGTCAATTTAAAATCTAGCAACAAAATGTTTGTCTTCGTCACATTGAGCATCACATTCCATGCCTTCCTTAGTTAGAATTACCAAGCTCCAGTGCTAAGGACTCAGGTCCTATGGAGTACTCTGACGAACAGTTGTTAGTATGGATATGGCAATTTCTAATTATATGTCGGCTAGTGGTTCTTACTATATCTGTTTAGGTGATAGATGTTTTCCATATATTCAATCATATATGGCTTTGTTTGACATGCTTAAACTTTTGAGGTTTTAGATGGCATATCATGCAATTCAATGACCAACAGACCTAGTTTCTAAGTGGGCAGGTTGAGACCATTAAACGTCTATTATGGATGTAACCTTCTTTTGAAAACAAATGAATGAAAAGGTCCTACCAAGCTTTAAAAAATAAATAAATAAATAAAACTAATATGTCCAAGGGGGTCTTGGATAAATGGTGATCAGATGCTCTGTTAAGCCACTCCTTCATGTGAAGTCACTAGTTCAATTCCCTGATATAATGGACATGTTAGAGATGTAATCTTGTCAAGATTACAAAAAAAAAAAAAAATCTAATATAGTATCATTTTTGTATTATTTAACTCATATTTATTATTAAAACAGGTTAAATTTAAACTAGTACAATAGCAAATAAAGAACCAAAATAGCACCAAAATGTTATATCTTAATTACTAGAAAAAAATCACTTGCCTCTTTAAGGGAGAACTTCCAATAGAGCTCCCCAACTACAAGTAAATTCACAGGCCATATTTTACATTTCTTGATTCTCATCTTTAGAGAGAGAAATTTCTAATTTAAATTGGTAAGAGTTGTTATAAATATTAAATTTAAATTTCTTGAAAATCTCAAAACTTTAGCAATAAATTAAATTTTATAAATTAGATTGTTAAGTCCCATACTACTAGTGTAACTCTTATTGTTATCATTGCAACCCCCTTATTATATTTTTGTGCCCATCTAGTCCCCATATTGTTACTATTGTGCCCCATAGTAGCCCACTATTGTTATTGGTGTGCCCATTATTATTGTTATGTTGGCTCTGATTATATTATGACCCCTTATACTCCTATATATAGAAAGGAGGTATTGTCATTTGTATCATCCAAGAATTATTCATTTTTGTAATGTAAATGAGGTTACCCCTTTGAAGAGGCTGAATTCTACGCCGTTTATCTCTCTTTTCTATATTTTTGTGAGCTGGTTTCATAACATTATGTATCAATGCTTTTGAATTCTAGGGTTTTTCTACGCTAAACAGGTCTCCGTGGAATTTTTGCTACAATATTTTTTCTGCGAAGTTTCAGAAGATAATAAATAAATAAAAACACTTGAGACACAATCGTTATGAACCTCAGGTCCAAATTTCAGCTCTTTTCTCGCTACATTTTCGAAGATATGATCTGAGGAAGTCAAGGTTTTTGCAAGCTCCAAAATTCAATCTCAAACAGGTCATAGCGAAATTTTCACTATAATTTGTTTTCTACGAAGGTTCAGACTCTGAAATTAAAACCCATTTGAGTCAAAATCGTGGTGGATCTCGGGCCCAAATTTCAGATCTTGTTTCGCTATATTTTTGGAGATATAGGCCAGGACATTTAGGGTTTCTGCAGGCTCCCGAATTACATCCCAAACAAGTGAGCTGGGGAAATCATCATAACTTTCTCTCTAAGCATCAAATTGAAATTTCGTAAGACGCTACACAAATAGGATGGATTGTAATTTTCTGTGTATTGTTTTCAAGTCCCAGGTCGAAACAATAACACGTGACACTTCGTCTAATTTCTCTCTACTGGAAAAGTATATAAGCAAATCATCT
The DNA here is from genome assembly GCA_000404065.3 of Pinus taeda. Classification (NCBI taxonomy): domain Eukaryota; kingdom Viridiplantae; phylum Streptophyta; class Pinopsida; order Pinales; family Pinaceae; genus Pinus; species Pinus taeda. The sequence continues at coordinate 96,810 of APFE031737673.1, read as the reverse complement.
TGGGAGATTGGGCATAACTATTTCTTGAAGAATCCAATTTCGATCAGACTGGTGGCATTAGAAAGAGGACACAAAGTTCTATTGTAGATCAAAATTTCAGACTTTGAGATCCTAAATTACAGAGTTATAGTCTTTTCAAGATCGAGCTCCTAAAATCAAGAAAAAACGATATGAGGAAGTTTGATGGCAAGGAGCCGGTAAATTGGATACTACAGATGGAGCAATATTTTGATCGACATGGTGTACAACCATTACAAAAGGTACATATTGCATTTTTATATTTAGAAATTAATCAATTTTTATGGTATAAGGGGCTTTGTTGTCGTAAAGCTCTTGTCACTTGGTCAATTTTCACGGAAGAAATGATAGCACAATATGAGGATACAAAGAGTAACACCTTCTTTAGCCAATTGATAAATCTCAAACAAGAGGGTTCAATGGCAGAGCACATTTAGGACTTCCAAAAATTGAATATAAGGGTAAAAGATATTCCAAAGAAGCAAAGGATTGATGTCTTCATAAGGGCTTTAAAGGATAACATTCAACATGAGGTTCATCTTTGGGACCCTGATTCATTGGAGAAGGCATTTAGGTTGGCAAGAAAAATTGAAAGTGAAATTATGGAAACAAGGAATCCTACCAATCACAACTATAAATATGGTAGTGTTTTTTCTCCTAGCCTTCCACAACCTACAAGGTTTACACAACAACAATTGGGAGGAAAAAGAGAAAAATGGCTTTGTTACAGTTGTGATAGCAAATACATTAAAGTTCATAAGTGTGCTCAGAAGAAATTATTTTACATAGATTGTTAAGAGGAGGAAGAAAAGGATCAAGAAATGTCAAAATAAGAGGGTATACACTAGGAACCAACCCCGGAGAAATAAGAAATGAATCCGACCATATCTTGTAAAGCATTGGCAAGATTTACCACTCCTCAAACTATCAAGATAAAAGGAAATATCAAGAAGGAAAAGGTTCAAGAAGCAAAATATCACATCAAGCATCAAAAAAATAATACGAAAATATCTTATAATGCCTTGGCTGGAATTACCACTCCTCAAACTATCAAGATAGAAGGACATATCAAGAAGAAAAAGGTAATAGTGTTGATTGATTCAGGCAGTACCCATAATTTTATTCATTGTAAGTTAGACAAGGAATTGAATTGCTTCCTATATCCAGCACCAGAGTGTCAAGTGATGGTTGCAAGTGGAGGAACCATAAATTGCTCTAGAAAGTGCCTTAATATCAAGATATCCATGGGAGAATATGTTATGAATAGTCCAATTCTTTCCATTCCAATGGGTGGTGTTGATGTTGTACTAGGAGTCCAATGGCTACAATCTTTGCGTACGATAACTTTTAATTTTCAAGAACTCTTCTTGAAAAAAATTTAGAAGGAAAGGAAGTTAAATTAAGGGGTATCGCAGGGAAACCAGGAAAGGTAATCAGCTCTAACTACATGAAAAAGCTTCTAAAGGAAGAACAATGTGGCGTAATTGCACAATTATGTTCACTAGAGGTTCCCACGTCGAAATCATCCATTTCTTTGTATCTCCAAAAGGTCTTGGACAATCATTCCAAGTTATTTGAGACTCCCAAAGGACTCCCACCTATTTGTGATCATGATCATGCTATTCATTTTCTAGGAAGTGTTCCTCCAAACATCAGGCCTTACAGATATCCCTTTGCACAAAAGAGTGAAATTGAACATATGGTTGCAGAAATGCTAGAGGCTGATATAATTCAACCTAGTCAAAGTTCTTTCTCTGCTCTAGTAGTATTGGTGCACAAAAAGCATAGATCATGGTGCATGTGTTTGGATTATAGAGAGCTCAACAAGCTCACTATTAAAAAAAAAAATTCCATTCCTCTCATTGATGAATTATTGGATGAATTGCATGGAGAAATTTACTTCAGCAAGTTGGACATTCATGCAGGATATCATCAAATTAGAATGAAGATTGAGGGCATTCTGAAAACAAAATATAGAACTCATGAGGGTCATTATGAATTTTTGGTCATGCCTTTTGGCCTTACCAATGCACATTCTGCGTTCCAAGGTTTTATGAATTCCATTTTCATACCTGTCCTTAGAAAATTGTGTTAGTATTTCTTGATGATATGCTAATCTAGAACAAGTCTTGGAAGGATCATGTTCAACATGTTGATAGAGTGCTCATAATATTGGACGAGAAACAATTATATGCAAAAACCTCCAAATGTTTCTTTGGAGTACAAGAGGTGAAATACTTGGGTCATATTGTACCTCATGAAGGTGTTAAGGTGGACCCTCAACAACAATAAGTTCTTCAACTCTTAAAGGATAAGCTCACTTTGGCATAGAATCAAATGAAACAACAGGCAGATCAACATCGCAATGAAAGAAGTTTTGATATAGTCGAAGGGGTATTTTTACGAATACAACCATACAAACAAATGTCCCTCAAGCAAGCTAATAAGGATAATAAATTATCACCAAAGTACTATGGTCCTTACAAGGAGCTGCAAAAGATTAGTACTATGGCATACAAATTGGAGCTTCTTTCATCTTCCTAAGTGCCCCCAGCTTTCCATGTTTCATGCTTAAATAAGTTTATAAGTGACAAGCTCCCAGCTCAAACAATATTGTCGGAACTTGACGAGGAAGAAAAAATCATATTGGAACCTGAAGCAGTCATGGAAACAAGAACCTGACAGCGATGAAATCAATCAATTTCAGAGTATCTCATCAAGTGGAAGAACTTACATGCCGAAGATTCCACATGGGAGAACAAAAATTTTATACAGAAGCATCCAGAACTACTCATGCGTTGAGGACAACACTTTTTCAAGGAGGGGCATGTTAGGTCCCTATATTACTAGTGTAACCCCTTATTGTTATTAGTGCAACCCCCTTATTATATTGTTGTGCCCATGTAGTCCCCATATTGTTACTATTGTGCCCCATAGTAGCCCACTATTATTATTGTTGTGCCCTTACATTATTATTGTTATGTCGGCTATGATTATATTATGACCCCTTAGACTCCTATATATAGAAAGGAGGTATTGTCATTTGTATCATCCAAGAATAGTCCATTTGTGTAATGTAAAGGATGTTGCCCCCTCGAAGAGGCTGAATTCTAAGTCGTTTATCTCTCTTTTCTATCTTTTTGTGAGCTAGTTTCATAACATAGATTTTTTAAGTTATATCAAGTATAAATTAATTGCACCTAGAAGCGCTCTACAACTCAATATGGGAGAAATGTTGTCACGTAACTTTATGTTTAAAAATGGTAAAATAATAATTTAAATTTACAAATTAAAAATAGAAACAACAAAAGAAATTAATGTTAGCCATAATTATAATACTTCAATTTACACCTTAATCTTATATAATTTTATATAAAGATATAAAGTAACCAAAAGTGAAAAAAATAAATAAATAAAATAGCTTTTATTACGAGGAAGAAATGTAATGAGTAAAAAAATATAATTTACTTTTGACTACAAGGAAGAAATGTAATGAGTAAAAAAATATAATCTACTTTTTACTACAAGGAAGAAATGTAATTTTTTCACATTACAAGAAATAGTATTATTGATATTACATTATGTGTAATTAATTTTATCTTTCATTTACATGTGATATTTAAAACAAAAATATATTTATAACAAAAAATATTTTGCTGTCAACCATAAGTAAAATATTTCAATGTCTATATTAAATAACATAATTTTATAGATTTTATAGATTTTAATATAGAGAAAAAAAAGTAATTTAAAATGAAATTTTCTTATATTTTCAGTCTAGTGAAAAAGATTCAAAGAATTCAATGTATAGGGATATTCAAATTTTAGTTTAATCATGGATTAATATTAATCTTTTTAAAAAAAATAATAATAAAATAATAAATGTATACATAAAGGAAAAAATATGAAGGGAGCATATTTTAACATTTATGTGGAGAATTGGATTTAAATAAAAGATTCAAGTCAACTACAATATATATACCAGCTAGATCCATCATAACTCGAAATCTCCCAAATGTTAGAGGGATCAAATTTGTTTTCACTCTAAAGATGTTTGCATCTGAGAGATTTGATCCCTCACGCTGGTAGATCCAGAGTTAAGATGCATCTGGCTCGGGTTATAAAAAAAATTGACTTAAGTTTTCTAATTTAATAATAAATAGAATTTATAAATCAATATTAATTAGTTAAAATTTATATTTTGAATAATTTATTATAAAAATATTTTATATTAAAAATTGAATGAGTTACACATTTTTCGTCTTATTAAAAACTAACAAAATTATTTTACCTTTAATCATTTTTCCCTTGTAAGTACAGAAATATTTTACTAATTAAGTTAGATTGAATACCAATGAACTATCTAAGCAATAGAAAAATATTTATCATGATTTTACAATCATAGGTTCAACCATACTAAACTTTATAGTTGATAAAAATTGTTGGATGTGGAGCTTGATTATCTTCTGTATTCAAAGGTATCGTCACATTGGACCCCAGTTCGTAATGGGGCGGCAATGCCGCCCATAAAATATATGCTGCAGGGGGGTCGGCTGCAGCCTTTGGGAGCCCCCCCCCCCAGTAGGGGCAGCCCCCCAAAGCTAAAAATAGATGTAAAATTGCCTTGTAAAATGTTGTAATTTCGTAGTCAATCTGGGTCGTTCATTATGCAGAGATCTGACGGTAGAAGTTATGTTAGATTTAAGGTTTTTTTCCCTAGAAGGAAACCCCTCGCTATACATGAGGGAATTTTATTGCATCTACGTAGATCTGTATTCTGAGTGAGAAAGAGAGAGGAGATTGTGTGAGAGCGAAGAGGGAATTACATCGGATCTATTGTAGGTTGTATCTCTTCAGTTTGCGGGATAATATAAAAGGAAGGACTGGTTGTTTCTCCATGGACGTAGCCCAAATTGGCTGAACCATGTATATCTGTGTCTATCTTGTTTTATGTGTTTTCTTTGTTTGTAGTTATACAATATATTTTATGTGTTCCATTGCTCTGTAATATATAACTTTCTAACAAAAATAACTTTGCGCTTTTTTAAAATAAGTCATTTTGCATGCAATTTTATAAATAGAAGTTTAATATATGCTCACCCATACATAATCTATAATAAATATTATTTCATAACAAATAAACATCATGATGATAACCATCTAACAAACATAAACATCATCTAAGATACACATTCGAATTCACTACCATCATCTAAGCATATACACCTCTAGCACATATAAACGTCATTAGCTAGCACACAAATCCTATAATCTAAAAGGGTATCATCATTGTGATCACATCTAACAAAACACAAACATTGTAATCTAATATCATCACCACACACATCCACAAATCAATATAAATCTCATGTCAAATAACTACTATCACATACACATCTATATGCAAGCACATTAAATGAACATATCTAACGTGACCTAACAATATAGACATCAACACCAACATATAAATTAAGTACATAAACATGAACAAAAAAAATGCACCATACACACACACGAAAACAAGTCAAATAAGTGCAATCAAATATCTCATACAACAGACGTAGTAGTTTCAGCCTAGTCTGCAGTAGAAGATGATGGATGGTCAACTACTGCCTCAACACGGTCTTTCAAACTATATATATACAAACACACACAAACAAGTCAAATAAGTGCAATCAAATATCTCATACAAGAGATGTAGTAGTGTCATCCTGGTCTACAGTAGAAGACGATGGATGGTTAACTACTGCCTCAACACAGTCTGTCAAACTCTGAGGTGGAGGAGGAGGTGGTTGGCATGTTCTATCAGTAGAAACATAAGGCACATCCTCTAGCTCTGGCATCTCATCCTCAGGCAATTGATGAGGAGGTGTACTACCAGAAGGATCACCAACACCTTGACGGCCATGATCCGATGGGGTGGTACTACCAGAAGCATCATGATCACCACCCTCATCATCATGATCATGATCATCACCCTCATTATCATTATCACCACCCTCATCTGATTTATTTGTCATTGCATGCCTTACATCCCTCATCGCTGCCAGTACCCTACTGGCTCCAATGATATGTCGCATAAGAGAAATCATCTCACGTGGGTAGTCCTTGTACAAATCCAAGAATCTAGGATCTATGCTGATATATTGAACCCTCATAGGGCGAACTCCCTCATCAACCAAAACTTTCATCAATTTTTTCGCAATAGTCCATCTCAAATTCCAAACCAACCCTACGCCCAGGCCCTCCTGAGGATGTTTCTCACCCTCTTAGGCCTCGCCCATCTCCTCCATCTAGTGGTGGGGGAGGAGGCATGTCCCCATCGAATGTGTCAATGTATACAATATATATAGTACACAAAAATAATTATACAATTTCATTAAACAATTTAATAAAACAAATTAAAGAACCTGCTAGAATAAATTTTATTTTAATTAATTAAAACAATAAAATGAAACTATATTAATTTAAGGAAAACACTAATATTGCCTCTATCATCTAGAGGATTAGCTGTTGTGAAGAGAATGTTGGAACAAAATCTCCAATCATTCCCCATGTACAAAAACTCCAATGCGACAAATGCATGATCATCCTCATTGGCCAATAGAATCAGTTCCTTAGTAGAAATCCTTGCCAAATACTCAGGCAGGCCCCTCTTGGGTATCATCTTCCTCCACATGTGCCTCTGAACCTCAGTGATCGGTCTAGGAGGGTGATGGTCAAATGTAGGCCTCATATCTGGAAACCTCTCTAAAAGTAAACAAAAAATCTTTGAAGCAAAATGGAAGGTCACCCTCCCATGTCTCAACACATGACATCTATCTAAAGCCATGCAAAACTGCCTCAAAAAAATGGCAAACCATATGATGCAACACGACACCTGCATCAAAAAATAAACATAATACCAAAGAGGGAAAATAATACGTTTCACATCACTACTAAAGTGTGCAATGGTGGTGACTAATAATCAGAGGCACCTAACCTCCTGTGCAGCAAAAGAAGAAATTTGTAGTTGTCCACCATGGACCTAAAAATATGATGGACGAACTGCATGAGGCCTGACATATCTGTGAGTGTAGGGAAGATGAGTCTCAGCTATAACCCCATGGGGACCATCAGGGAACTGGGGAAAATGCTCCCCTCTCCTGAATAGGTCAGCGATAAAGTATATGTCCTCCTTAGTGGGTTTATAACATGCGCTAGGACCAACATGTAAAGCCTACTCTTGGGCACTCCATTGATGGATCATATGTGCCAATAAGACAGAGTGTGCCTTTAGGTATGTAGCCTCCTCATAATACTTGAGGGGGCCTACATTCCTTAATAGGACTTAGTTCATTACAGCAATCGGATGAGGATATAAATCCCTCTCCCTCTTTTTCGCCTCCCATGGTTGGACCATATTGTATGGGTCTGCCTACTGCTCTTGCTCCTATTGCTTCTCCCTCTGCTAATGTCTATGCTACATGATTGACATATAAAATACATCAGCCTCATACATAAAATACAATTTTTTATTAAATGAAACATGTATTTATAAATATGGAAACATAACTTTCAATTAAAAAAAAAAACCATCGATGTGCTCAAAACACAAGCATGCACAGGCTCTGGTATGCTTCCAACTATAATCGCATCAATATCGGTGCACACAAAAGTATGACACATCATTGTTGTCTCACAAATTTAAATTTTCATAGCAATGGGCCACACTTTGGAACCGATGCACACAAGTAACTTTTTCACAGTGGTACGAAACATCTAGGTTATCGAACACACTGAGCTATAGCTATATTTTTAAATATTAGTATTGCAGTGCATTTGGTAAATATAAACACACTGGGAGTGATGCATCGATGTACAATTTATCTCTTTACCGATGCTTTTTTCATTTAAAAAACGCACCAAAACAACTGCAGTGCATTATGTTCACAAATTGAAATGTGGTGCACCCTATAAATTTATAGGGTGCACCACTATTGGTGGGAGCCAAACACATCGATTGCACCACGCACAAATAAATATATATATATATATATATATATATATATATATATATATATATATATATATATATATATTTATATATATATATATATATATATATATATATATATATATATAATATGTGTAAAATTTAACTTAATTTGCAATTCTAATCCTTTAAAAAAATAAATTAGAGAGAAACTTAGACATTACCTTGACATTTAGTCGTAGAGGAGGCATTGTGGACACATAATGGAGAAAAACAAATTTTAGCATGGTTTGAAAAAATTGGAAAGTTAGACAATGAGCACGGTACGGAGTGATGGTGAGCACGAGAAGCACCAACGTCAAGGTGCTTGCATGAGACAAGAGTGGAATCGGTGCTTTAGAGCTCTCTAGCACTGTAGATGGTAAAAATGAAATTTATGGCTGGGAGTTTTTTCTTATTTAACCCTCCTCCAGTGCATTTCTCTAACAGCACTGGTGCGAAATAGATCCAAGAGCACCACTTTTTTTTAAATTAAAAAATATATCGCAATGTTTTTCTTGAGATGCCCCAGGGCATTCTTATATAGGTACTGCATCGGTGCTTTGTTTAAATATAGGAATACTCTATTTTTAAAAATTAAAAATCTCCTAGCGACGTTATTTAGAAGAAGCCCTAGGGTATTTTAGTACATTTACCACACCGATGCATCGTTGGAAAATAGGACTGCACTTTTCTGAAATTTAAAACTATAGTAGTGCTCCATGGTATGTAGTGGGTTGTTTTACTACATGAAGGGAATCAGTTTTATCGATCATTCAAGCATTGATGCGTTGTGTTATTTAGCGCACCGTGTTTTTTTTTAAATAAATTTTCAACAGTGCATCATGTTCTATGTAGCACCAGTGCTTGTATGGATAATAAAGCACCAATGCATTTGTAGATTTTAGATGCCCCATCCAAAAAACATCCTCCCCCCCCCCCAACCTTAGCTAGTGACCTCCACTACAAAAGGATTTTTGGGTTTTTTTATAGGGTCTTCCGTAAAAACCTCTACTAGAATGTCTTTTCCTAGTAACGTTTGTACAGCAAGAGTTGGGTGAGAGGAGAGAGAATAGGATGACATGTTTACAAGAATATGATCTTGAATTCAAGTCAGTTCATACTATCAAAGGCCATGGTATTTTTCGACTCGCATCCGAAGTGATGGACTCACCAAATTAATATTCTTCTAGGTGGGAACAGGAAACAGAGGTATAATATTGAGCAAGTTCCTCCTACAAGTACAACCACATCTTGGTATTCAAATATACAATAATTCTTATAGTACAACACCTCTCTTTCACATCTATTAGCTAAACAAAAGAGGGAAACACGTCTTAAAGCATTATCTTACCAACTTGTGCATGGTGTGATTTTTCAAAAGCACCATAATGGTTTCTTGCTTAGATACTTAGAGCCTCCAGATTCAGAAACGGTGTTAAGAGATCTTCACAATGGACCAGCAAGTGGACACTTCGCGGAAAATACTACCACTCATAAGGTGATGAGAGCCATTTATTATTGGCCTACGTTGTTTAAGGATGCTCGTGCCTGTGCCCAAAAGTTCCCAATGTGTCAAAGATGTGTTTGTCATGATCAAGGGTCAGCTACCCCGTTGCTACCCATGGCAATTAAAGAACCATTTCGACAATGGGGATTGGATGTTATCGACAAAATATTTCCTCATTCATCAAAGAAACACAAATACATATTAACTGCAACATATTATTTCACTCGGTGGACCGAAGCAATTCCTCTCAGACGAGTTAATGATCAGAAAGTCATCCAATTTCTTAAACAGGACATCATAACTAGGTTCGGCATTCCTACATCACTTGTCTTTGATAATGAAATTTATTTTTCCTCATTAAAGCTTTCTTAGTTTTCATAGAAAATGGTATTGTTTAAAAGCATGCATCAAACTACTACCCATAGGGAAATGGTTTAGCTGAGTCAACCAACAAGAACTTAATCTGTATTATCAAGAAAATTGTCTTCTCTGAATAAAAGAACTAGCATTATGCTTTGGTGAATGCATTATGGGTTGACCGTGTCACTCCCAAACCCTCTCTAAAAACCTCTCCCTACTTCCTCATATATGGAAAAGAAGCAATCCTTCCACTAAACATGTATCTTCCAGCCTTGCAGCTTTCTCGGGAATCTCAAGGAAAACCACATCTCCTTGTTCAAAGTTGGATAAATACTCTCCCTAAGATTGAGGAAGAAAGGCTCAAAGTGAAAGGAAATTTTTCCACACACCATAACCAAATCAAGTGTTGGTTTTATAAGCAGTCCGCAAGGAACAAAAATTTTGGTGTCACTGACCTATTATTGAAGTGGGACAAAGCCCACTAAGAGAAAGGAAAGCACACCAAATTTCAAGATCTATGGATTAGACCATACATCATCATTGAAACACTTGTTCACGATTCTTACAAGCTAAGATCTTTAGATGGGAGGATTGACCCTCTTATCTCAATGGTCGAGACCTTAAACATTACTTTCAGTAGCAACCCTAGGTTGCGATCCTTCGTGTGTATAGTTTTCTTTCTTGCTTTTGTATTTTTTGTTCCTATCGAGTCTTGTCTATTTTCCTTTTTTCTTGGTTAGTGTACATAAATAATATCTTGCATGAGAGTGTATGTATGGCCTAAAAATACTATGTGGTGAAATGAATAGGGATTGTGACAACCTCAACACCTAGGTATTTGTTAGTTATCCTTCCTTGTTTGGGAAAATGCCTTAATTCAAGTAATGTCCAAATGGAAAATATGATACACTCAAGAGGATCCATTTGAGTGGAACCATGATACTCATATCTATTCTAGCATCATGATTCCTTAACTTGGTATTGAATCTACTTGGTGTTTTGTATGCTAATCCAATCAAGTAGAGAAGGCGAAGGGGAAACTTAATAGCAATAAATTCATATCAGAGGTGTATATAACCTTATTTAAAGGAACAACCTCTTTTTCTCTCAATAAGTCGGGATCCCTCTTCTATCCATGTGAAACAATAAGTTCCTAAGCACAGTTATATAGATAAAATAAATAAAGGACAAAAGAAGAGAAAGCCTTCATGTGCAGGGACATGAAACTATGTTTGTGTTCTTGTAGTGACTCTGTCGGGGTACTGAATAGGCCTTCTGGCAACAGGGAAACATCAGAGATGAAAAATAAGACTCTGATTATCTTTAAATCACAATTACATATTACCCTTCTCTTGGATCAAAACAATTGTGAAATGGCAAGATTTGTTGGTATGCTAAACCAAGAAAGGAAAGGTGGGTACTACATCTATAACCGGGTTAAGTGGGAAAGCCTAAGTAATCCCCTTAATGAATAAATACTTCCCAAATGGATAACTCTATACTAAATGCTACCCCTAGACAAAGAAGCTTAAGTTCACCCAGTGTGTCACCAAGTGTTGTCGTTGCTACAACACCCTCCAAAATTTTACTATATTTGAATTTTGGATCCTACCTTATGTCATGTGAAGTGTCACTTTTCATCGTCAAGTATAATTTTATGTTCTTACACATGTTTCAAGTGTATATGTCCCTTCCCAAGTATCACTGGATCACTAAGATAAGCAATTGCACACTTTGGAGTGATAATACACTTCCTAGTCACAAAACGACACTTATTGGTCGCAAATGCACATACTTTATTTGTTGCACTTGGAGATTGTTTGTGAACTGCATTTTTTATGTCATGGGTCTTGTCTAAGTTTTTATAATGAGTTGAGATGTGTTATACTTGATTTCCCCCATAACTCGGTGTGTTTCCACATGTTTCACCATTATGTACTTAGCCATTTTTCTGACTTTGCAAGCATGCCCTCTAGGCTAGGAAGAGTGCACTGTGCACTTCAAATGCCTAGTGGAGACACTACTCGTTCACTATAGCTTTGACCTACACTAGCCTGAGCTCTCTCTCTCCCTCTTGTGCACAACGCACTTCTAGTCAATAGACCCTCCTTTTTTATTCATGTCTTTTCTTCCTACTCTAGTCAAGCCTATGTCTCTTAGTTGAGTGCACTGTGCACTTCCAATGAACAATCATACCTTCCTCTATGTCTTGCAAGTGTGCCCTATACCCTCCTTGTGGTCCTAGCTCTACTCCCTAGTGCATGGCTTAGTTTCAGTGAACAATCATGCTTCCTTACATCTTTCAACTATGACCTATGCCCATCAAACCTCCTCCTCTTCCACAGTTGCGCATGGCATAATCTCAATGAGTAGTGAAGCCATCCTATGTGTCTTGCAAGTGTGCCCTACACCCAAAAGGTCCATCTTTCCTTCCCTTGTGCACTGTTGAGCCACAGTGAAAAAATTTGCATGAAACATGATAGAATAGGATATTTTTGAGCTAATGTTTGCTTGCCATGAGTGATCTTCATCTATAGGTATTCTTAGTAAGCATGGAAAAGATCTATGAGAAGATATGTCAAGAGAAACTTCCCAAGGAAGCACTTTGAAAAGAAAGGAATATGTTGTGACAGTTGAAGGAATGTTGGATTTGGATGATCAAAGTGAGTCATGAAGACTCCATTACATATTAAGACCCTTTGGAGGGTAGAAGGAAATGCCAATGCAAGATCTGTTACAAGTATTGAAGACATAATGGCAATGTTTTCGCTTCTTAAATAACCCCGTGTTACAAGTCACTATGAGTCCAAGTCATCAATTTCTATGATGTAATTTTGGAAAATATTGTAAATGTAAATATGTGGAAGTCCAAGGGTCATATATGGACAAGACAGTCATTAGGAAAATTCCAAAAGTCTCATGGAAGTCAAAAAGGTGATATTATAAGTCAAGAGTCATGAAGGTAGTCCAAGATTCAAGAGCAATATGAAAGGTCATTCCTCTTGTTATAAAATAAGCCTCATTACTCAAGCAAAGAAATTTTTAACTTGGCTTCTCAGCCTAGGTGTTAGAGAGAAAGATTGTTCTTTTATAGAGAAAATAGTGGCTTATTGCTCCACTATTAGAGCTAGTGGTGTCTCATTGTATCAATGTATATTGGAATTTTCGCTTAATAATTTGAAACTCATTGAGCCAACACACTTACATGCATATATCGTGAATTTAATAAGACTATTCTATATATGTTTATGCTATGTGTGTTGTTCATATGTACTAAGGAAATAGAACTATTTCATTGACTTTGGTGCTCATCTTGTTAAATGTGTATTGTAATTGTTTTAATGATCATTATGTCCATGTGAATTATTTTGCTAGATAGTCATCGATTCTTTCGTGTGTATGTGTGTGTGTCTTTATTGGAATAGTATTAATACTTTTCTTCTAAAATCTCACTTTCCATTCCCTTCCGGTGAAATAATGTTGCTACATCTTGCAATTGGAAACTTCACAAGGAATACTTACCTTCTCATTCAAAAGTACAAGTGTGTCGCTCTCTTATGCTAACCACTACAACCAAGGAAAATATTTAACTATATTGCAGCCATGCCACTTTTCTGAATGGGGATTCTACACCAAATGGTGTGAAGTCTAATTGGGACCTCATATTGAGGAGACGCCTTGTATGTTGGTAGTATCTAGCACCGTCAACACTCTTTTTCTATCGACACATGTGAATTTGCTAGGGTTTTTGTGTACCTGCTAATTACAAATTCTTGAGTGAAGTTGCAAAAAGCTGAAGTCTTGAAGTTATCTTGGAGAGATCTTGTTAGGGGGATGACTTGGTGCTTGGGAGGATTTTGGTCTTTGGTCTTTGGGCCTTGGATGTCCCATTGTAAGAAGATTCTATAAGAAGAGAAGCATTATTTTTGTGTTTTCCCCTTGGTGGGGTTTTTCCCTAGCTTGGAGCCTATATCTTGTTTACTTTGTCTCATTATGATCTTCATTTTTTTAGTAATTTCTTGATGAACAAACGGTATTAAGTAATAAAAGGCCAAATAACATCACAAGTAATTATCAAGAAGGAAATTCAACAATAATCTACAAAACCCTTGATTTTCCAACATGGTATCAGAGCTAAGATGCAAGAAGGAGCCTGAAGATAACAACGTAGTTGGCATTATAAAGAAGGGTTTTAAGTTTCTTGGGAATCTCATTATATCAATCAAGGTATCCAAGCTAGAAAAGGAAGTGATGAATGGAATTTTATTTTATGCTTTATCTCGGACCTTCAAGGATGAGAATGTATGGGTTATTGGCAATGGTGCATCCAGACATATGACAGGAGAATGAAGTCAACTCCAGAATTTTTCAAAAGGAACCTCCTCTCATTCAATCAAACTTAGAGACAAGAAGAGATATCCATTGAAATTGATTGGATCTACTTCATTGGAGCTCGAATCCGGTGGAAGTATTCACCTCAACAACATTCTATATGTTCTAGGTTTAAAGAAAAACTTACTTTCTATTTCTTGTCTAGAGGATAAGGGTGATAAACTTTCTTTTATTGATGGCAAAGTCTTGGTTTGGGGAAAGGACTCTAGTATTGATAATGCTAGGGTAATTGGATTCGTGAGGGGACATTATAAAGACTCTTTACAACTCTATCTCATGCCCTAGTTCACTTATATGTAAACCCTTATGAACTATGGCATAGAAGGTATGGACACCTTCATTATAAGAATAAACAATCTCTAAATCAAATGGTCAATGGTGTTAGCACTCTGTAAATTTCTCCAGTCTGAGGAGAGAAATCCCAGAGGTAACCACAAACCACTTGCGGAATTGGAAACTAGCCCTTCCAACCCTAGAGAGGGCTCTCTCTTTCAACTTAGTCACTAAATATTGGTTTCAATTTAGAACAATGGATAGATATTTGGCAAATAACAGAATTTATAGGTGTGGTGGTAGGGAAGAGAGAAATCCATCGGGCATGGAGTTAGTAAAAAATTGAGATCAATGACGTGGTTGATGTTGGATGAATTGGGAAAAGTTGTTCAAAGGAAAGATAGAAACACTTCCTTATGCCAATTAATAATTGTATATGTGAGAAGAATAAAGAAAGTATTTAACCATCTCAAGGCATCAAACCATGTATGAATCTTAAAATCATTATGGTAGAAAAGATATATAGAATGTCTAAATGACTACAATAGAGCACCATTAACTAGATGAATTCTGAAACAAATTTTTCATTTAAACATCATAGGAATAAATATAACACACACACAATAGGAAAAACTCACATAATGGATTTTAATCATATGAATCTTTGAAAATATTTAACCAGGTACTTCTGATCCAGCAATTTCATTGAAACTCAAAAAAAATTATAATATGCACAGTGTTCTTTCCTCCCTAATGTGACCCACCAAAACTATTTTCCATGTCTTTACATCATTATATACAATGAGAAATTCGAATTACCAGTCTAGTTGGTCAAATTCACTTCATAAAATTCGAATGGACTAGATGTAATGCATCTTCACTTGCTATGTAGAAAAACAAAAAATTGTTACTCAATTTAGAAACATCAACTCAAACAATGCATCTTTGTTTAACAACTCAAACTACATGATTTTAAACCTATCGACGTGAATTTAAGCCTATCAACACTTATCCAACAACTAAAATGACTTCTAGAATTTTCAACATTCGAAATTTTCCCAAATAACATTGACTGATATGTTTGCACAGCAAAGGGCACCGAATTTCTAGAAAAATAGGTTTCAAAGACGAGATCATATATCCTAAATCTTGATAGTTGTTACAAAACTGAGAGAGGTTTTAGTACATGAGAGTGTCCTTGATAGAAACCTATCTCGGTTTCTAAAAATTACTCTCCATATACTCACAATATGTACCCAAACATTATAACTAAAATAGGAAATGCCAAAGCCTGAAAAATAGACTGTAAATATGCATTTGACTCATCCAATATATGACACATGCGCATAAAATGAAGAAGGATTTTGTTCTTTGGTCCGTTATGTTGACATGGCGAATTTTTCGCTATACAAAAAAGGGCAACTAACCTAATCGCAGAACCCAATTAGATCTGCTTTCGTTTGGGGATGGCTAGCTCCAATGGGTTTTAAAAGGATCTCGTAAACTTGTTAGAGGTGTTGAGAGATTGCTTCCTGAAGGAAGACTGCAATTAAATAAACAAAAGAGATAGCTAACCTATATATATCAAATCCTATCTACACTACTTCTTACTACTTATGCTAGTCCTAACTATCCTAATCTATCCTACATGAGCATAACAAAAGAGGTTAAACATCATATATAGATTTAGAGTCCAAATGAATCAATTACTGGTTCACATATGAACAAGGTTGTGTTAAATCTTATTTGCAATCCAATTACTCATACAGGAATACACATTTCTTTCCATACAAATAACGCTTGCAATTGATGTTTAACAAAGTTCTGAATCAGCAATCTTTCATGAATTAACCATGGTAACAAATTATATTTGAATAGCCAAGACTAGTCATGAACTATCTGTTATCAATATGCACAAAACAAAACATATTCGTATTTATGCCAGCAACAAAACCCTGATTCTAAACACATGAAAGAAGATGAAAATAAATCTGAAACAAAAGGCTCCTTCTTGACCCAAACAATCTTCTTCATTAGCACAATAAATCAAAAGTTGTTCTGCCCAAAAAAAAAGTCCTCCTCTCATCTTCGGAGGTAATACTTATGCCGAAGGAAATGACCCTCCGTCTTCCTTTAACTTTTCACCTCCCCTTTTCTTTTCAATATGCAAATCAAAATATACAAATGTAGAACAGTCAGTGTAACCGCTGACACGTAAAGGGCATAACTCCTAGAGCGCTTCATTTCATAGGGAAATGAATACATGCCGATGAAAAGGAGAATGACCACTTGTCATCTCTTCATGATGAAACCCGGGACAACTTCATTTTTGGAATACACAGGCAATGCATGGAAACCAGACCGAGAATGCCTAAGGCCAGATCTTTAAATAGAACACACCCACATATATGAACTCTTCGGATCTGCTCATGCATCTTTTACTCCTTGCCTGCAGAGATAATTAACATCAGCGTTATGATTATGAAACATATGGTAGAAATGCCTAAGAACAACTCTTGCCATCATTAAAAATTTATAAAATGATAGGCGTAATGAAATCAAAAGGAGCGAGTGTGAAAGAATCGGCCCCTGGTTCAGCCAAGGTTGTGCTGCAATCGAGTTGCAATCGTACATCGCAACGGGCAATCACATGCAACATTGCCCCTATTGGATTTGCCTTTGAAAACATGGACCACAACATTTTATCAAATACATAGGAAAACACGGGAAAACCCGCGGCCAGACCATAAGGCTGGACTTCAAATCTTGTACACCCGGATCTATAGTTATCATCGGGTCTGCAATATGGTATCGCACCTTATGTATAAGCACTGGACTCTTCCAACTGCGATTTGCGATTAGGAAAGCGGACCCAAAATATATATGTGTTGCGATTAATAATGCCAGCGGATCCGCCATATAAGACTTTCCTTTGAAAACCCAGACCACAACACTTTATCGAAATACACGGGAAAACATGGGAAAACCCACAGCCGAACTTCAAATATTATGCACCTAGGCGTATAATTATCGTCGGGTCATCTCATCGCCCCTTCGCATATCACATGGGCTTCACTTTCGCCGACTGCCAATTGCGATTAGCGATATGCCGAACCCGAAAAATATATATGCCGCATTTAATAGTCCCAGTGGGTCTGGTATATCGCGGTGCACCTTATGTATAAGCCCTGGGGTCCACCGATTGCGACTTGCAATTGGGGGAAGAAGACCTGAAAATATATATATTATGGTTAATGATCCTAGCGGGTCCGGTAGATTGTGGTGCACCTTATATACAAGCCTTGGACTCCACCGATTGTGATATGTGATGGGCTCCAGACCCGAAATAAATATGTGTTATGGTTAATAATGTCGGCAGGTCCGGTGTATAGTGGTGTGCGTTATATACCACTGTTGATTGTGATAAGCGGAAAGGGTAAGTTATGCATGTTGTATAGTATTTCTATTATCAAAGAATTGATATAGAAATAAGGATGCGATGGGAGGTTTTGAGGGTTGAGTCTATATGCATCCATAGTAAAGAGTGGGGGGTGGTTATATGCGTGGGCATAGGGCACCATGAAGATTTATGAGGATTGAAAGATTCTTGATGAAGGATATGAATGAAGGGCTAGACTGGGTTATAAATGAATCATGTTGCAGAGATTTATTCAAGGGGGCTTGACCATTAAGAATTTAAGATTTGACTCGGCACAGAGTTAAAATCCCTCAGATAAAATAGATCATTCGAAAAAGTGAAAGATCAAACTTCTAGGGGACCCATTCAAATTTGCTTCCAGATCATATTTTAATATGGTGGTGGTTGTGGCCACAACAAATGGCGAACTGTTGAGCGAACCAGTTATCTTTGTTTCCAAATAAACCTTGGATCAATAAAACATCAGGATGTTAAGATAAACTTGAAATGCAAACTGTATAGATGGACAAGCATGGGTTCCACTTCAACATTAATTACTTTAGGTGGGATAAAGACAAATAGCTTCTACTTACGGATAGGGTTTTGGCAGGAATTCTCCAATGGTAGTATTATGGGATTTATTGACCCTCCTTTACCTTTTTTCTACTTTCAAAAATCCTTTCGAGGCCATCACTGGTCTTCAATACCTGTTTAGGTGTGTACCTCAACTCTTTATCGCTCATCAAACTTGATGTAGATATGTTTATCTGCACTTTATGTAATAATTTTAGTGTTATATTTCCATATGATTGAATGATGCATAGTCATGGATCATGCCATATTTTTAAACCACTTAAGCAAGGTTGGGCTTGCTGTGTCAACCAGTACTCTGAGCCCAACAATAGTCCCTAATCCAACTGACTTCCCAAACAACCTGTCCTTCCAGATTGGCACAGGGACTCAACATTTTGTTTTCTTTTAAATAAGTCCTTCCAATTTCAGGCACAAGGACTAGAGCGCAATTGGATTTGCCACAGGGTATATGATAGTGAGCTTAGCCCATGAAAGGAGGTTTACTTGGAGATGACAGGTATTGGAAACTTAGTGTGGTGGACGGGACCAATGGAGAATACCTGCAAACCTTACAGGCAAGTATAGGCTAGGTCTGAATGGGATTTTAAAATGTAGCGTTTCGCCATGCCAGTCCAGTTGTGGTTAGACATTTTTTCGTTTTATAAAGATGCCCCTACATGATCCGAAGTGGGATGGCTTCGGTCCATCTGGTGAAGTATGTGGTCACCGTGAGTATATACTTATGTTGTTGTGAAGTTTTCGGAGCGATCTTGCCTATGACATCTAGGCCTCATTGCTGGAATGGGCGATAAATCATAACAGGCCTGAGGGGAACGGCTGGCTTTCTTTCTCGTCCTATGGAAATTTGACATACCTTGCATTTCCAAGCATAGGCATGCGAGTCTCTGAACACTATGGGCTAATAATATCTAGCTCTTAATATGTTGTGAGCAGTGGTCTCTCCACCGTAGTGACCGCCTGTTGGGTTGTCATGCATTTCTTTCAAGACATGATCACCATCATCATTTTCTAAACACCTCAGCCAGATTCCATTATAATTTTTTTATGTATAATGTGTCATTGGCCAAGTGATACTGATTAGGTTTCAATATGAGCACTCTCCTTCATGATGCATCCATGCTTTCAGGACATGATCCTTGTGTTAGATAAAAGTTTATGTCATAATACCATGACTTAGGATCCAAAAGGGCTTCCGACATTTCGCGCTCACACATCAGTGTCTCATTAATCCATAGGGGCTCCTCCCTGAATTCTACTTGTACATTTTGCATGCTCTGGACTTCTAGTTCTTTGGACACCCCTTCTTTATCTACCAAGGCTTCTGCTACTAGCCTACTGTTGATTCTTGAAAATGTCATTCATTTCCATTACACTTTCACTATTATGTCTATTATATCACCTCCATTTCATTACTATGTCACCACATTCATCCCACTTTCATTATCATTGGGCCACATTTATGTTTTTCCAAACTTTATTAATTCTAAGCCTTTTAAGTGAATTTGTGGTTAAAAATTAGAAAATAATGTGCATAAGCTTATACCTAACAAATGGGTTGAGATTGTTGACATGTGTAGGTTGAAAGGAGGCTTCTAGAAGACCCTTATGTGGCACTCTAAGACCAAATTCGAATTTGAGTGGAAAGAATCATGGGATCATGAGGATATGTGTCACATCTCCTAATTGTATTGTAACTCTAAAAAGACATGTGCCTTATCAGTTCCTATTTTGATTAGGACTCTAGAGGTAGAGGGAGAGATTCATGGACTCTCATTAATGAGATGGCTTCTTATCTTTTTGTATAAATAGGAGATCTCTTTCCTTCATTTGTTAGCTTATTAGTCTCAGCTAGCTTGGCTTGGCTTTTAGTTATTTAGCTTGGAGTTTGTAGTTCTTCCTTGATGGCTTTGGAAAGCTTTGGAGAACTTTGCTATACTTTGTGATTTTGAAGAATTTGAATAAAGCTTTGATGTTCTCAACATGGGAGGAGATGTGAAGTAGCTGTCATGGAGCACATTAGAATGTAAGGTAGGGTAGATTTCATTTTGTAATTTTTCTTTGATTTCATTATGTCATTTGATTGCTTTCAAGTTTGATAGATTACATTTTCCATTCATGCCATTTTAATTCATGTAAGTGTGTTCAACCGATTGATTGTAGATTAGTTTTTCTTTACATGTTTTTGCATCAAATAGTGACATGAGAATTGCCTCTCTGCTGACCTTGTTTTTTCAGCTTTTTAATTTCAGTTATGCTTTGATTTCAGTATTGTTCATTTGTTTTGTTAAGTTAGTTTAAAAATCAACTCACTCATGTCATTGACGATTACCTCCGAAAGCCATAGCGAAACTAACTGGCGAGGGATCAAAATATGAATGTTGTGATTTGATTTTAGTTTACTTGTCTACAATTAGACATTGGATTGCTCATTTCATTAATGGTTTCCTCCAAAAGCCATAGCGAGACTAATGGTGACGGATTGAAATATGAGTGTGTAATTTGATATTAGTTTTACTTTTCTGCAAATAGATATCAGATTGCTCAAGTTGTTTATGGTTACCTCTAAAATCCATAGCAAGAGTAATGGCGAGGGGTCAGAATATGAGTTGATGTAATTTGGTTTTAAGTGTTACTTTTCCGCAAATAGATATCAGATTGCTCAAGTTGTTTATGGTTACCTCCGAAAGCCATAGTGAGACTAATGGTGAGGGGTCAGAATATGAGTTGATGTAATTTGATTTTAGCTTTACTTTACTTGCAATTTTTGGATTTCTTTGACTGCAATAGCTTAATTCATTTCTCTTGTATTTAGACAGCAACAGAGACAGTGATTTCATGATCAATATTTCATCTTTTGTTTGATTTAAGTAGCTACATATTTACACTTTTTGTTTAAGTACTAATTCCTCAATAACATGTTTTGAGATCTTTTGAAGTGCTAAGTTTTGGAAGTTACCATTAGGGATATAAACCTTGTCTTGAAATCTACATCCATACTTGACCTTTAAAAGTATTCTTAAGACCTTAGAATAGGATTTCTATCTGCATTAGACACTTTAGGAGATCAACAAAAACAAAACCCCAAAACAAAATAAAATCTATAAAACAACGAAGTAAGAAAAAGGTTAACTAAGCACATATGGTGCACCACACTTCATCAGTTACGATACCCGGCGAATTGATAATTTATGTAGAAGAAATTTAAGACGTAAATTGAATAGACAATTTTGGCACCATTGCTAGGGAAGTGTAATTAGGAGACCTTATTTTTACATCTAAAAAAAAAATTAATAATTCTTGAGTATGCTCTCCTCCTGCACTTTTGTGTGATCTAGAGGATCAGAAAAGGATGTTTATGATAAAAAAAAAAAAAGGAGACAAAATAACTTCATCATTTCAATTGATTCAATATAAAAATAAAAATAAAAATAAAAAAATTAGTAATAAAAAAAATGAAACCCAACTGCTTTGATAGGTTCAAGTTGTCCAAAATTGACTGGTTATGGTTTGTAGTGGTCCTCAAAACATTGTATCCTGTTCAAATAAGGTTTTGCAACTTAGCTGTGGAATGTAGCCTAATTCCGCAGCTAGTTGAGAATTCCGTAGCTGATTTCAAGGTTTAGCAGGTTACAGGCGTCCAATGAAGAAACCGACCACATGGGCATCGCCAAAATTGTCCCGAAATGGATCCTATCCTAGTCACCCAGCTCAGATCGATAAAAAACCAGCCTAAGACCTCAGTTAAAGTCATGTTTTTAGCATGTTTTCTTTGAAGACTTTGTTGCCTGAAATTGAAAATCATTAATCCTTCTTATGGCTATCTTCAATCCTAGCTGGCCTCAGTAGAAAACCTGCATTCCTGCTTGAAAATTGGTCTTAAAACAAACCTGCAATTACATTTAAAAAAAAAAAAAAGAGTGAAAATTCGACATATCAAATTGCATGGACTGTTGTAAAGAAAATAAGATGAGGCCAATTGAAAAAAAAAAAAAACCCTGCAATAGCCTCCTCTAGTTGTCTCCCTGACTCTTGTAATCAACAGTAGCAGGTCAATGTTAGTAAAAATCTTCAACACTCATCCATATTTCATCCATTGTTGAAGTATCATCAACATTATTACAACTGCTATTTCTTATCTCAATCATTTCTTCCATTTCTCTGTCTTGCTGGAAATTTCTCTATCTTGCTGCAACATCCCAACTGAGACCATAACTATATGGAGATGTCTGCCAAATTTATAAGGAAATCAGTAACTTCCCAATGAGATGCAACCCATACAATCTCAGGATCATAATATAGGTTTGTTTGAAACTATAATTCGTATCTTGGGTGGTCTTCTTAGTGCCTATCATCTTAGTGGTGGAGAAAATGAAATAGTTAGAGAATGGGGTTCTAGATCTATGCTTCATGGACCTAAACCTACGGTATACTTAGAAAGAGCTAAGGACCTTGCAGATCGCTTATTGTCTACTTTTACATCTAGTCCAACTACTATTCTATTCTCAGATGTTGTTCTTCGTAAAATATCTGCACATCCAGCACCAGATGGGTTAAGTAGCACTAGAATTTTGGTACCTTAGTAAAATTTCTAGTGATCCAAAATATGGCAAAGCGGCAATGAAGGTGCTTGAACACTTTAAGACTCTCCCAAAGGTGGAAGTATTAGTGCCAATTTATATCAATCCACAATCTGGTCAAGAGCCATTACACAGCAAATGAAATCCAGAAAGTCGAATGCAACAAATTCATCAAATGCAAAATAGAAAAAACAACAACTCAGGGAAAACGTAAAACAAATAAAAATGTCTAATTTCAAACACATGATTTGCCCAAACGGCGGTGAATTTGAAGAAAAGAAAACATGGGTTTTTTCGCTAGTAGGGTCAATTAGATAACCTAGAAACAATTTTAAGAAATTTGTGGCGATTTGGGAGAAATCCTCGGTTATTTGGAGCCCATTTTTTCTTGCCGCGTGTAAAAAAAACGGAATTTCAATTAAATGAACAGACTGTGTTAATTCGGCGTGCCTAAGAAAGGGGAATTCTAATTTGGTTATGTGCTAGCACCTACTCTACCATGTCTTCCACCCTTTTCCACCATGTATCCTGCCTTTTTATTGCCACCTATTGACAACAATCCTAATTGAAGACGGCTCTCCATTACGTGAACCACTCCAAACTGATCTGACAATTTCAATCAAACTTATCTACTCCGCTCCATTCCCGCCACTTGTTCTCTATTTCTCCATTTACCATCACTGGATTTTTCTCCATAAAACTGTGTCAATTCCCCACTAACACATAATGAATTTCATTCATCCATCATTCACACAAACAAATTGTTAGAACAAGAAAGAAAGAATGGGTTTGTTGTTGAGGGAAGAACCGGAAGGGCCCAAGTTTATGGAAGGGCCGAATGGTTATGGTTATGGTTTAGGCTGTTTATCAAACTATAAGTTGAAGCTTTGTTGCTTAGAGGTCTGATATAACTGCTACAACAGTGTAATTTTCAAAGTTTGGTCCTGAAAATAAATCCTAATACACTCAAAGGCTCAATAAGTATTATCTTGTTTGTTTTTCAAGTGAGATTTTGGAACTGTTTGCATGCTAATTGTGGGATAATCTGAATCATATCAAATTCTAGTGCATTATAATGGTATTCTTGAAATCATTGGTTTTCGTTTGATCTTGAAAATAATCTATCATTTCTGCATACTAGCTCTTGCATATTTGCACTCTCTCATAAGCATATTTTTTATAGTCGAAGTGCTCTAAAATTGTTCCTGTGCCTAATTGCTAAGTAACCAAAAGATTAAATTCATCTTCAAGGTTTATGATTCAGAAGGCAGTAGGAAACTGAAACTTCGGGTATATTTAAAAAAAAAAAATGACCAGCACAAGAGTAGGTACCCTGGTATTCCATTTCCATCGCTGAAATGTTTTGCTCCATATGCCATTACCATTCACATAGTTCCTACATGCAGGAAATGAAGAAAATAAATTAAATTAGAAAATTGATGATTGACAGTTTTAGCCACTTTCTGCAGCTAATTCAACTTTCCACAGTTGGTTTAACTTTCCACAGTTGTTTTTGTTAAACTCTAGGTTGCAGGTGTCATCAAGCAAAACAAGCCACATGGGTAGCTAGGAGAATTTCAGTACATGCATGGTGTCATATTCATTTGATCCAATTCGATGAAAAGGCCACGGTCAAAGGGAATTCAAATTGTGTGTTATCACTAAGTCGCCACACTAAGTCGCTGCATGTCAAGAAAAAATAATAATTTTGAATCAATGAAATGAATAAGTTATTTGCTCACTTTTCTGAAGGTATTAATTAATTTTGGACTGATAAAGAAAGATGAATGGCTAATTTTGTATTCAAGATTTTTAGCTATAGAAACCGTGCACATTCTGCAGCTGAAGTCCAACTCCGCAGACTGAAAAATTAAAATTAAAAAATAAAAAATAAAAAATAAAAACCCTCATTGTTCAAATCAACCTAACTTTTTCATACGAAATCAGATTTTGATGATTTAAGTACCATTGGAAAGATCTCAACAAGATATACACAATGAGAAATCCATCATTAGAGTTTGAAATGGCAAATAATGAAATAAATTGCTGAAAAGAAGCAACATCAACTTGAGGCACTAATTCCAAATCAGGTATAAATTCTTTTGATTTTTCCTTTGAGAACTTGTTTCATTAATACAAATTCTTAGTTTTGTGTGTAAATATCATAACTGGAGATATTGGACATCTCTATCCTTTAATAATCTTACATTCCATTACAGAAGAAGTATTACTATTTTTGCAGGTTCCAGGAGGAAGGACAAATGACTACAAGAGAATGGTGTCTCTCTAAGAGACCAATTTGTTTCATAAGAGGATAATCAGCAACAAAGAGGAAATATGTTGATGCAAAATCAGATCCAAACACTTGAAAAACTATCACATATTATTGTCTCCATCACATCCATACATCATAAAAAACCATTCACCTTAATTCACTCCATATTGTCCATTTACATTCACATACACTTTCCATCTATTTTTCTCCATTCATAACCCACAAATAAAAGCAAGAGGCTCATTCATATGCTTATTGCCCATTGCCATTTCTTCTCCCCATTGCCATCTTCCATTTTCATCTTCCATTTCCTGTCATTTTCATTTCGCAAATAAGCCCTACTTAAATGCAAATTATGGAGTCCATAGTCCTTTAAGTCTAAGTTCTTTGTAAAAACACCTTGAGGCTTGCATGCCTTAATGGCAAGTCCTCATGTTGACAAACAATGGGAATACATTAATGTCCCTTGTTCATTAGATCTTCTAGGTGACTCGACATCGGCAAATTCATTCATACCTAGCAAGATGTGTTTGGGCATCTTGACTCTCACTGTCATCAATGGTGAGAGTTCTCATGTTGACTAGTGGCATCCATTAATGGCCACTAAGCCAACAATTTCCTGCTATGTTTGACATCAGATCATTTTTTTCACATAGTAGGAATTGTGCCAATTAGTTTTAAAGACATGAAGATTATTATTTTTAGCATCTTGGAGCAGATTCAGCAAGTTTTAGTAGAAGCAATAAAAAGTCATCTTATCTCTTTATCCATGGCTCCTCTTGTTCAACCACTTGAAGAATAATATGATCAGAATTTTGCAACCACCACACATACAACTCATCCATTCCAAAGGGTAAGTGAAGGTACGTCATTTTCTAACTTTTGACCATAGAATTCCATAAAAATCTAGAATGATAATTGTTGGAAAAACATTTCTCTTCCTCATTTCATAAAATTGCCAATACCATCAGTTGGGGGGGGATACATTCATTTTCATATCTTTCCATGTCCATTTCATATTCAGGAGCTCACATACTTCCAACAGATATTATCTATTACATTTTTATTATGAGCATACATTGGCTTAAAAAAAAAAAGTGCTTAAAGGATAAATTGGATACAAACAAAAGCATGGTTGTCACACAAGAACCAACCATCATGTAATCCAATAAAGATATACTTTGCAACAATAATCAAAATATCATTATGCATAGTTCAAAGATCAAAATAGAAGGAAAAAAAATAAAAAATGGTTGTAACACAAGAACCAACCATGTTGCAACTCAAGTAAAACACTTTGCAGAAATATGAAGTTATCAAGTGATATCATGCAAAGTTAAGCCAAAGCTCAAGGATCAAAAGAGTTAATGTAATATATATTGCATGAGGACATGCAATAGATTTAGTTGGGGGGTATGTTGAGTCTTGAAAATGTCATTCATTTCCATTACACTTTCACTATTATGTCCATTATATCACCTCCATTTCACTACTATGTCACCACATTCATCCCACTTTCATTATCATTGGGCCACATTTATGTTTTTCCAATCTTTATTAATTCTAAGCCTTTTAAGTGAATTTTGTGGTTAAAAATTAGGAAATAATGTGCATATGCTTATACCTAACCAATGGGTTGAGATTGTTGACATGTGTAGGTTGAAAGGAGGCTTCTAGAAGACCCTTATGTGGCACTCTAAGGCCAAATTCGAATTTGAGTGGAAAGAATCATGGGATCATGAGGATATGTGTCACATCCCCTAATTGTATTGTAACTCTAAAAAGACATGTGTCTTATCAGTTCCTATTTTGATTAGGACTCTAGAGGTAGAGGGAGAAATTCATGGATTATCATTAATGAGACGGCTCTCATCTTTTTGTAAATATAGGAGATCTCTCTCCTTCATTAGTTAGTCTCTCTTTGAAGTCTTTTAAGTCTTTTAGTCTTTTTAGTCCCTAGTTCTTGAGATTGTAGTTCTTCCTTGATGGCTTTTGAAAGCTTTGGAGAACTTTGTTGTACTTTGTACTTTTGAAGAATTTGAATAAAGCCTTGATGTTCTCAACATGGAAGGAGATGTGAAGTAGATATCATGGAGCACATTAGAATGTAAGGTGGAGTAGATTTCATTTTGTAAATATTGCTTTGTAGAATGTAAGGTAGAATAGATTTCATTTTGTAAATATTGCTTTGATTTGATTTGATTATTTTGTAAATTTATAGTGACTAATCATTTTAAAAATTTATTTTTTTATTTAATAGAAGCACATTTGAAACTTGATGCACAGTTAATTGTTCATCGGAGCTTGTGAGTGCCTATTTGTGGAGGGTGCCTGCAAACAAAGAGGGTTTTTAACTCATATATTTACCTTTCTGTTATTATTTGTTGTAGTATTCTCGTACATTTTCATTTCATAATTATTAGTTTGATTTTAGATTGGATAGTAGCAATGATATTTCTTTTCAATTGGAAAAGCAGTATTGAAGTTCTCCATTAGTTGTTTTTCGATCATCGAATATTAATCCTGACCATTTGTAGTTTTGATCTTCATATGATATCATTACAAATCTCTTTTATAATTTAGGTAGTTGATTTGACTCATTAAAATACCAATGGTTTCCTTGTGCTTTCTTTGGAATTTCATCAGAAAGCATTTGAAATTCATAGCATAATATGTTTCTCTCTATAGATTTAGGTATATAGATCCCTCTTAGCTTTATGTTCAGAAAATTTTTATTCAAAAGTTTTCTTAGTTTAATTTGAAAAAAAAGTGTGGTTTGATTGTAGTTACTTTCTTAAAATTTCAATTTTGAAGAAAGTGTGAGTTAATATAATTTTCATTGAGCAAGTGTGAGTTAATATAGTTTTCATTCAGCAAGTGTGAGTTAATATAGTTTTCTTTTTGCAAGTGCAAGATCTTTATAGTTTCATTTTTCAAGAAAGGAATATTGCTTTAGATTCACAATTATTTTATTTTCACTAGATAACAATGTTAATTTCTTTTTTAAAGTAGGAATATAAAACTTTAAAACACATTTCCAATAACTTAATCAATTAATAAATCGACCTTAATAAAAGGTCTTCTAGCATGTTAGGTTCCTATACTACTAGTGTAAACCCTTATTGTTATTAGTGCACACCCTTGTTGTATTATTGTTCCCATATAGTCCCCATGTTGTTATTATTGTACCCCATACAAGCCCACTATTGTTATTGTTGTGGCCCTACAATATTATTGTTTTGTGGGCTCTTATTGTGTTGGGACTACTTAGACTCCTATATACATAAAGGAGGTCTTGTCATTTGTATCATCCAAGAATTGTTCATTTCTGTAATCTAAAGGAGGTTTCCCCCTCGAAGAGGCTGATTTCTAAGTCGTTGATCTATATTTTCTATCTTTTTGTGAGCTGGTTTCATAACATAACATATATTGTGTGCTTTCACTTCACAAGTTTACCAACTCGGTCGCTAATTTATGTAATCAATTTAAGACAATTAATCTGACAGAAATTTTGGTGCCATTTCTAAGGAGGTGTAAATATAAGTCTTCATTTCTTTTGGATAAAAAAAAAAACACAAAAACAAACATGATATCCATAGGGAAAGAGACTCTAGGGGTAGATTTTTAGGTAGAGGAAAGATCTTAATTCCAACAACATCACTTAACCCACCACAACCTCATAGTCACACACCACCCACACAAGCTTGAATTCCATCCATAATAGGAAAACATAAACTCGCTGAGGTATTAAGATCTGAAATCCACCCTAGAGTCACCAACTTTAACAATAGAATCCATAATAGAAGAAGAAGATCCCATATCCCCAACAATAGGAGTAATTTTCCTATCTTCAAATGGATAATGACTTCTAGCTCAAGAGTTGGAATTTCCTACTGAAGAAGAGGAAGAAGAAACCTACTTCAAACCCAGACAAAATAAAGGAATTTGAAAACCCAATCTTAGAACCAGAACTAGAACCCTATATTAGTTTTGAAGAATCTACAATGGTTGGAGAAGGGAAAGGAGAGGTACATAGTTTAAACGGTGAAAAACCTAAGATTGGAGGGGGAAGAGGTGGTGGAAGAGGAGGTGGAAGAGGAAGAGGAGAAGATATAAATCTAGAACCCTTTCGATTTCCTATCCTCGATGAAGATACAACTGTAACAATGAAAGTTATCTCACCCTCTATCCTTCGAAACTTTCATGGATTAAGGAGTGAAGATCCTGAGACATTTATCTTTGAATTTGAAGTCTTGTGTAGATCATATGATTATCTACATTTTGCTTAAAGGTTGAAATTATTCCATGCAACCCTTAAAGATGTAGCATTAAAATGGTTTATGAGTTTAGGAATAAACTCGATAAGAACATGGGAACAAATGAAACTACATTCTTAGAGAAATATAAGGATTAATGTATGCGCCATAATATTAAGGATGAAGTACTTAAACTGGTATAGAAATAAGATGAAAATCTTTAGGACTTCATTGAAAGATTTGCTTATAACGTTAAAAGTGTAAAAATGAATAATCTAGATGAGGAAACTTTGAAAGCTCTCTTATTGAAATCCATTAGAGATGAGTGGATTAATCTTCTCAAAATAATGGCTAAGCGAGAAATTTCTCAGTTTTCACTAGGATAAATTTGTGAGTTGTGCATACACATCTCAAGTGCCAAAGCAAGAATCGGGAAAAATCAAAGAGATCATGTTTTATCAAGGATTAATAAATCTGCAACTAGGACAATAAGTAGAGAAAAATTAGGAAATTTTCTTGATAATTTTAACACAGATATTTTAGGGAGTCTTAATGAAAAAATTGACACCCTCAAAACTCAAAACAAGTAAAACACTGAAAATGATGCATTATCCATTTTTTCCCCAACTGCAGAAAGAAACATGCCTTGAGAGAATGCCTTCTTGATTTAAAGAGTGTTGAAACTTGTTTTATTTGTGTGGAAAATCATGATACAAAAGAATGTCCCTCAATACCATGTCGTAATGTTGTATATCAAGAATAAGGAATACCAAATTAGGTAGATCCTCTTTGTTTTATTGCTAAAAGACCTTAGCAGAATCCACAACCAAATACAACTCAAGATTTTAACACTCAACCATATTCACAATCTTCACAAAGTAATTGGATTGCCCCAATGCCTTGGAAATCTAGGCCACAACCTTGATCACAAGGATGGAAAAATCCTTATGGAAACTATCCTCAATATCCTCAAGATCCTCAATTTTGATAATTTCAACAATCATATCCTACTTTTCCTCCACAATATTATCCTCAGCGCTTTCAACAAACTCAACCTCACAATTTGAAACCACAACTTTCATTACCATTTCCTCAAAAACCAATCCAATTTCCTACCCAAACACTCCCAAATCTAAACAATAATAAAAATTCACAACCTAATTAGAATATGGAAGGACAAAATTTTCAAACTTACGTGATAACTCCACTAGATCTCAACAATGTTCAACTTAGATTTAGTAGAATACTAGAAAAGAAGTCCCCATCACGTGTTATTCAAGAAAGTGAAAAAGAAAAGATCTCTGAAGAAGAAAAATATCTTAATGAAAAATAAAATATTCAAAAACAAGTTACTTCCACACATTCAAATAACTCAACTCCTATTATGGAACAACCTTCAGTATCTATTTCAAAACCACCTTTCCCTGAGAGAATAAATTCACATACAAGTTGGTACAAAAGATAATGGAGAAATACTAAATAAAACATTAGAAGTCTACTCCATATCATCCTCTGGAAAATGGATAGGTGGAGTCCAACAATAAATTCATTGAGGCAATTCTCACCAAAAATGTGCACCTGCATAGAAGAGATTGGGTAGAAAATCTTCCAGAAGCTTTATCGGCATATCGTTCCACATGGAGAAATACTACAAGGAATACTCCCTATGAGCTTGTTTATGGAAAGAAAATCATGTTTCCTATTGAGTTTTAAGTCAAAAAGTTCAAAACAATAGTGAAATTGGGTCTTCATATCTCAGAGGCACGAAAAAAAAGAATGGAGGAACTGAATGAAATTGATGAGATACAAGATGCAATCTAAAGAACCAATATAGTTCAACAACATAGGTCCAGATGACATGACAAACATATCAATGAGAAAAAGTTATAGCCAAGAGATTGTGCATTACCGTTTGGTTCAAATTTCAGATATTTCTAAGGGAAATTTCAAACTCATTGGCTTGGACCTTATGGGATTGAAAAAATATTTGATAATGGTCGAGTTAGGATCAGACCTATTGATGAAGAAATGACCACTTTTCTTGTGAATGGTCATTGACTGAGAATATATCATAAGCCATTAACCAAGGAAGAATTTATCAAATATTTGCAAGTTAATACTGATTTAAATTTGGTGAAGAAGGATTTTCCTTCATCCCCAACTTGAACTCCAAAAGTCTTTTTCTTTCTAGGAAATACAACTTTTTTTATAAAAACAATAAAACTAATAAATGTAGAAACTTGAAAACCAACAATGGTTGGAACTTTTATACAAAAAATTTAAGGTGGAAATCAATTTCTGACACCTTAAATGTTTCTCATACTTGTTCTAAACCCATTTTCTTTATATCCACTCTTTTCTTTTAGAAAATAAAATAGCTACATAATAGCAAGAAATATGCAACTTTTATAGAATTTTGCAGCTGATGTTTGACAAGAACCACCAATTGGGCAATCAAAGTAGTGATCAAATTCATTCTTGGAAGCATGATGAGTGCTAGTATTGCAGCAAGGATGCTACAACTCCTGGGCTACCAGCTTTACCTTTTCAACTCGGGGTTTGTACAAACTTGGAGGTGATAGTGTTGTATACACAAGTAAAAGTGATGGTTCTACCAATTGTCACTCCTCAGCTGGTGAGAGACCACTTGGGTTCCAAGCCAGACTTCTATGAAATCAGAAGAAGTTTGAATATTTGATGGAAGAAGGGTAAATCTACTCTAAGAGAGAGTTACTCTACTACAATAATGGAGAAGGTCAACATGTAATGCTAAATCACACCATTTCCTAATTAACCACAAAGGAACTATGCTTGGCATAAATGCTCAATCAACATCAAACAAATGTTGTTATCTAATTTATAGAAGTAAGAAGCATCAAGCATCACTAATTTGCAAGTAAAGAGATTGAACTAATTTTTTTTTCCTTTTTTTGTCTTTTTATGCAAAATCAAGTATGCAAACTAATTACTTTTATGGATGTGGTAGGTGAATTAAGGATTTTTGAGGATGTTTGGAAGGGCTATGAGATAGTTGGATGGTGTGGAGGACCCCTGGGAGGCTTTTGGTGACATTCTAGAGGTTTTCCATCAATTCGGCCTCAAAATATGGCATTTCAAGAGAACCTATAGGATGTACTAGAAACCTACAGGATGATCCTATAGGAATTACGGTGAACCTATAAGATACAACCAAGAGAAAAATGTGAGGTGTTGGATGTGATGGGAGGCCTAGGAAAGGTGTGTGATGGGGGAATGGAGTGGGAGAAGGTCTAGGATCACTCAGGAGTCAACATTAAAGATAGTAGATGGCTGGATTCGCTCAATGTGAAGGTGATGGTGGAAACAAGGGATGGCGGAGGTGGATGGAGTGGAAGGTGGCTGCTGGCTATGAAGTCTTAGTCTCCTCCTGAAGCACCTGCTCTACATAGAATATGCGTGTCTTCCAAAAATCTATGCAAACAAGATACATTTTCATAAACTAGAAAAGCAGAATTAATGAATTAACTCCCTCTACTAGGCATGAAGAAAGTCACTGAAAGGAATGAAAGCATGGATGAGATCTACTGCAGAAATGGAGATGAAAAATATGACAATGGAAATGTACCTTGCAAAACTAAACAAATACTAAATTAAATACAAACTCCAAAGCTCATAAAAGAACTAGAAATCTGTGTTTTTGGGGCTGCTTAAGGGTTCCTTCCTCAAGTAATGATCCCAGAGCGAGGAAGTGATGCTGAGGCACCTGCTAATAACCTTATGGGGATCCTTTTTATCCTTGTTAACCTGCTACTTGAAGTAAGGTACAAATGGAAGGAAACTAATAAACAACCAATATAATCTACGCTACTTGTAATGGAAATATATCTAAAAGAAAATTAACAATGAAGCTATGAAACTACACTAAACATACATGTACAAAAAAGAGGAGCCTTGGTTGCTATGGTTGGGCCCTAACCCAAGAGCTTCAACCCTCTGAGTTAACTCAATGCTGGCTCAAAAAAAAACTCATTCTTATTACCAAAACAACAAATTACATCAATGGAACTTTCACAAGTATTGCAGCTCGAAAATAGCTTAGATTTTTACAATAAAAATCCGAGTCCTACTGAGGTCCTAGGTCGCTCTACTTATACAACTAAATTCCCCAATGACTTCCTTAAAATTAGGGAGGCT
Source organism: Pinus taeda (assembly GCA_000404065.3). Classification (NCBI taxonomy): domain Eukaryota; kingdom Viridiplantae; phylum Streptophyta; class Pinopsida; order Pinales; family Pinaceae; genus Pinus; species Pinus taeda. Next base: position 62,950 of record APFE031737673.1, on the reverse strand, counting down.
CAGCTCCCAAGCTCAAGATAAATTGGTGCTTTGTCTCTCACTTGCTCGTCAACCTTCTAATCCTCATGATTTGGTTGTTTTCACTGTGAGCTGATGTGATGAATGGCAGAATATTTGAATGGAGGAGTAGAAAATGAGGAGGATTTACCTCCTACAATCCCGCTCCCTTGTCCCATTCGAGTTTGGACCTTAGTCTTTGCCAAAATTCCTTTATTTTCTCCTTTAATCTTGCATTCAATGAATATTATTCCACTAAGCATAATATCCAACTCTAACTCACCTCATAAAAAAAATATAATAAAAAGCATGTAATACGTTATGAGAAAAGTTGGTTTGACTAAGCTAATAGGTGAATTAAGGCCCATATAATTACCCAATGATGAGGCTCATCATCACCCTCTACTGAAATTGTTGCGCATCCTCTGAGAAATTTAATCAATATCCATATCCTTCATGGATCTAGTGGCCTCTCTGATATCCCATGCCTCTTTTTTGGTCTCCTCCTCTTGTTCATAGAAGCCTTCTTTCTTTTTGACCTCCTCCCACTCCCTCTTTTCTTCTTCCTCCTTTCTCCCTTCTAGCACTCCTAAGAGTAGTGATGGACTGAGTTTTAGGCCAATCCAATTGACTTTCAGCCTTTGCATAGACTGCCTATACATAGGTATCCTCTTTAGTGTCTCTCTAAACCTTTGAGGAGAGTGATACTCTCTTATCTTTAAGCTGTATGGCAGTGTGTTCCATCTCCTCAGGAAAGCATGTATGCTCTCCTCTCCTAGCAACCTAAACATGTCCTCAAAACGTGAAATTTCTTGCTCTTGGGTAGCAAGATATCTAGGTGCCAGCTGATGATCATTTACAATAAAATTATGGGTGCTGATGAGGGCCATGGGATTTGATTGTTCATATTTGATCACAAGAGGTTCAGTTTTCTCTCTTGCCAATATCCTTTTCATCTCTGCAGCCTTTGGCTCCTCATGGTTCATCCATGATGCCAAAGCTATTAATTGTACATCTCATAGATTGGCAATAGGGTCCCATACATTCATGTCTGTTAGGGCCATGTTGTGCAAATAAAACTCAGCCATTTTGGCCCTATCTTCTAGTGTACTTTGATCATAAAGATTAATGAATTGCCTATAGTCCTGAAATGGCATGGTGCCTCTCTGTGTTAGTGTCTTAATCTGGAACTACCTTCATTGTTCTTTGAGGTAGAGGGAATTGGATTTAGCTGGCATCCTACACTAGATTTCTTGCAAAGAGAGACTGGCCATACATTCCAATTGATTCTCTCTTTCCTGCAGTTGTCTCATCAACCATGCATTTTCTATCTCTAGTTGATTACTCATTATGGCCTCTCTATCTCTAAATCCACTTAACTCTTTGCCCATTTCCTTGAGTCTCTCTTCCATGTGCCCAATGTCTTCCAGCCCCTTTGATTTGGCGATATGTATCCATCGGTGAGTTTTGGACCTCTCCTTCTCAAGCTTGAAGAACAATGGAATAGCAAATTTTTGAGGTATGACACTGCCTCCTTCAATAAACCTATAGTATGAGTCCTGGTTAGGTTGGGGGTTGGGTTCCTTTTTCTCTGGGTCCTCTTCTTTAGTTTCTCGCTTCTCCCCTACCTCCCTTTCCAAATTTTGTGCCTCCTATAGGTTCATCAGAGTATCCTATAGGACTACTTCTACTTTTTGTAGATTTTGCTGTGTATCCTATAGGATTGCCTTTCCCTTGGACGAAGTTGATCTAGTACTAAGCATTCTCACATAGGTGATAGGAGACTTAAGGGAAGGCATTTTCCCCTTTTGAGTGGGGGAGTCTTTAATCACAATGGGAATTTTGGTTGATGTTTGGGGTTTCCCCTGTCTTATTCTTGTGCTTTTTCTTTTCCTTAAATATAATGGGGTCTGCCTCTATCTTTTTCCTTTTTTCTTGATGGGGGTGCTAAGAGCAGTGAGGGTAGCTGCTACCTCTCTCTCAATGGCTTCTAGAGACACCGTAGGTGACTCCTCCTTGTTTTTTGTCCCCTCTTTTCCATTTCCTTCTTCACCTATGTCCTTCATGTCTTATTCTTGTGCTTTTTCTTGTCCTGAAATATAATGGGGTCTACCTCTATCGTTTTCCTATTTGCTTGATGGGGGTGATAAGAGCAGTGAGGATAGTTGTCTCTCAATGGCTTCTAGAGACACTGTAGTTGACTCCTCCTTGTTTTTTGTCCCCTCTTTTCCATTTCCTTCTTCACCTATGTCCTTCTTGTCTTATTCTTCTTGTAGATATTTAGCATATTTATCAGTTTCCTCCTTAACATTCTCCTCTGTTTCTTCATCATCCTCCTTCTCTTTCCCTTCTTCATATTCATCTCCATCATTTTCTTTTTTTTAATCTCCTTCTTTAACCATATCATCCTCATATTCATATGTTTCTTCCTCTTCCTGCTTCAATTCTTCTTCCTCTGCTTCAGTCTTTATCTCTTCCTCTTCACTGACAGTAGGACTAACATCATATGTGAGAGATTTGATGTCATCATCTGCTGGCATTTCTCTGAAAACTGACCATGTTATAGGAATTATGAGGTTTTGGAGGGCATCTTCTATAAGTATCCTAATTAACCCATGGTGATCTAACTGTTCGAAGTTTCCCTCACGCACTTTGATGCTTGAGTCTATTAGTGATTGCAACAGGAAATATGGTATTTTGAGCCTTTGGTGAAGGGGTGTTTCTACTCCAAATCTCAATTCTTAAAGAATCCTAAAATGATAGCCATAGACCACACTATACCTACCTTCATGAAATGTATTTGATCAGTTGGTAGCTTACAGCATTCCATGGATATGTTAGACTTTCCCTCCTTACTCCATTTTTGTCCTCAGTGGGTTCCTCACCTTCTAAATATAATTTCCTTTTGGAAACCTAGATATCTCCTTTGTCCTCTTCCCTCCATGGTATTCCTAGGGGAAGTGTGGTGACTCTGTTGATGAGCTCAAGGGTGAGTTCTATAGAGAGGCCCCTTATCAAAATAGTGGCATGGATTTTGGTGAGTGGAATGAGGGAAAGAGAAAATTATTGAGCCAGCTCATCATCATACCCTCTGAATTTTTTGAAAAACCCCATCTAATTATGTCTTATGAATATTTCAAGCACTTGGGGGTGTTGTCAGATTCTCACAGTGTTGATGGGCTCCCTCCTATTAAACCCCCTTGTCATCTTGGTTGGTGAAGTTTGAGGCTATGAGAGGATTGACACAATTTTCAAATGCCGAACCAAAATAGAAATGATTGTGTATGTAATCTACACAGTTGCTAAATTCACTCAAACTTAGAGGATTTCTGGTTCAATTAATTTGTAAAGAGAGATGTGATTATAGAGCCTACCTCTTTATATTGTTTGCAGTGGCCAACTACCGTGTTATCCCTTCTGAAACTCTTCTCAGCCAATCCTGTAGATAGTCTCTGTGTATCCTGTAGGAATTCCTGTGCATGATCCTATAGGAATTCCTATGATAAAATGATGGAGTTTTTCTTTTGGTGGGTTTCTTGGGTATGAGAGTGACCTGTGAGACTGAGCTTCGAGGAAGTGAATGCATGAATGCATGGGAACGATGATTATTTCCTCTTATGGTTATTCGGGGTGAGGTGGTGTGCTGGAAGCAAAGGTACATTTCCATTTTTGGACCATTGATCCTCACTACCACCTCATCATTCCCCACTCCTCATAATCAGCTCCCACCTTATGCATCCATAGTTTTCACCACTTTTGTCCTACTCCCTCTCTATCTTTGAGTTGACTACTGCCATGTGTGATTGAACACCCTATTGTGTATATGTTTACTGAATGAAGGTGACCAAGTTAACTGGCCACCTTTTCGCTTATAAAGAAACTCAATTGTAACCCTTACATGTTTTTGACTACATGATGCATATGAGAGAGCGAGCATGATACTTACCTATGGTACCAATGGTTTGATGCAGTTGTCGAAGATCAGAGGTACTATTGTGTGTATTGGCTGCATGCTATTCTTTTTCCTCCTCTTGTTGTTTGCTAATGACTCCTTTGTTTGTGAAGGTACCTATGGTTGAATATGGTGGTGTTGTTGCTTTGGATCTCTTGGATCATCATGCTAAAGGCTTTTTTTTGTTATCATGGGTATTATGTGGGATAGGATGTTGCAGGATTTCCTATAAGATGTCCTGTAGCTGCTTCTCCCTTAGAACTCTTAATCATTATTTTTGCTGGGGTTGTGAGGATGGTGACATGGATGGAGAGAAAGAGAGTTACTATGGAGAGCAGGGAATACTCAGGTGATGCTCTTTATTCCTCCATGTTTCCCTTCTTTTTGAAGACTGGAAAAAAAATACTCTTGAAACTGATTTTTTTTTTAATGGTGAGTGCAGGGTTGATGATGGTGGACAAGATATGGTGATTGAATGATGAAGAGGGTGAATTTTATTGGCCTAGAAAGTCATTAATTTTCCTTAGGACTAGTTCCTGTAGGATTTTTTGGTCACTGTAATTCCTACAGGATCATCTTATAGGTTTTTAGGGGATCCTGTAGAAAACACAACCCCTTTATAAAATGAAGAAATGGAGTGGAAAAAATGACAAAAATGGTGGAGGAATGAATTGTAATGAGGGGAAAAATAAATATGTGAGTGACAGGGGTCTCTTTGTGATCCTCCTTTGATCCTTGACCATCCTTCTTGCTGACCTGCAAATGGAAATTTCATGATTATTTTTCTTTTTTTTGAAAAACAATTACGCTGCCTCTGAGAGGTTTTCACCCTAGCTGTTTGGCCTAGGCACCTCAAAAGAGGTTTTCACCCAGGGATATCTCTTATTCACTTTTTTTTTTGACACCACTGAGTTGCCTCAAGAGGTTTTCAACCCAATAATGGGACTCATGTGCCTCATGGAGGTTTTCAGTAGAGTCCTTATTCCTTTTTCTTTTCCTTAGTGATTTGATGAGGGAGGAGCTAGAACTTGCTCCACTATCATCATTGTTTTATTGATATCATCAATGAACTCTTGTTTTGATAAAGGTCTCTTGTAAATTTTCAATCAGTGTCCATTAACAAGCAAAGGAGTGGCCTCTTCATCTATAGTTCTGATTTGCACAAAACCGTTACCATGGCATATTTCCACAATATAAGGTCCTAGCCATCTTGTCCTTAACTTGCCCTTGAAGTCTTTATACCTAGAATCATATAGCAATGCCCAATTTCCTTCCTAAAATTGCTCCTCCTTGATGTTTTTCTCATGCTAGTTCTTCCTCTGAAGTTGAGCTACCTATGTATGTAGGAGGGTCTACATTCTGAATTCATCCAAACCATTCAACTGGAACAATCTCTCTTTCTGTGCACTGTTAAGATCTAGATCTAGCAGGGCTAACATCCTTAATGGGTTATATTCAAATTCAATGGATAGCAAGGCCCTTCTCCCATAGACCATCTCATAGGGTTTGAATCCAGTGGTCAACTTCCATGTGGTATTATAGGCCCAGGTGGCCTCAACTAGTCTATCTGCCCAATCCTTCCTGCTGCTGCTTACCACTTTGGTTAAGATGCCCTCCAATTTCCAATTAGCTTGTGGATGATATGGAGTGGAGTTTCTGTGCTTGACCTTGTGATGGCTGAGCAAGTCTTCAATCATGCTGGAGGTAAACTAGCTACACTGGTCAGTGACCAGCTCTCTAGGGTACCCAAATTTGTAGAATACATTCTCCCTTAGGAACTCGGGCACCATCCCCTCTGTTTCTGCCTCAAATTCCTTTGTTTTATCCCACTTAGTCAAATAATTAGTGCACACAATAATTTATGGCTTTTGCTTCGAAGGAGGTTCAATATGCCCAATGAAATCCATGCCCCACTTGTCAGATAGCTTGGAAGTCACTTGAGGTTGTAGAGGCATTTCATCTCTTGGAGTAGGCCTTCTTGCCCTTTGGCACTGATCACACTGACTAATATATTTTCTTAAATCCTAATGAAGAGTGGGCCAATAATAGCCTACTTGTAACACTTTGAATGATGTCCTATTTGCTGCAAAGTGACCTCCACAAGGCCCATCATGATAGGTCAGAAGGATGTCAAAGAATTCCTCCTCCCTGAAAAACCTTCTCAAGGTTCGATCTAGGCCAAGTTTGAAGAGATTTCCCCCAATCCAAGTTAATGGGGCACTCTTCCTTACTATCTTTCTCTTTTCTTTGGAGGACAAGTTTAGTGGGAACTGTGCTGATACCAAATAGTTTGCTATATTTGCAAACCATGGAGAGAGAACTGAAATAGCAAATAAGTGGTTGTCTAGTAACTGTTCATCAACCATTCCTTCTTCACTTGTAGGAAAATTTACTCTAGACAAAAATCTGCAACAACATTTTCCTTGGTCGTCTTATCAACAATGGTTAGATCAAATTGATGTAATAAATGTAACCATCTTATAATTCAATCATTCACATCTGATTTGTTCATTAAATATTTGATTGGAGAATGGTCAGTATGCACAAATGTTTGATAACATGTAATATGATGCTTGAATTTATTCAATGAATACACAATATCTAGGAGTTCCTTTTTGGTCACTGTGTAACTTAGTTCAACCTTTGACAAATTCTTACTGATAAAATAGATAACATAAGACAAGTTTTCATCTATCTAACCTAGGGCTACTCCTATGGCTTTGTGTGAGGCATCAACATGGATATGAAAGGGGAGGGCCCAATTTGGGCTTCAGAGAATCGACACAGTGGTTAACTTGTCTTTTAGTATGTCTAAGGCCTCTTGACAGGTTTTTGAGCATATAAACTCAGATTCCTTGCCCAACAAACCAAATAAAGGAGAGGCCAACTTGCTGACGTCATTTATGAACCTTCAGTAGTATCCATCTAACCCTAGGAAACTCCTAACATCTCTTTGCTTTTGAGGTGGAACCCTTTGGATGATAGCTATTTTGTTTGGGTCCACCTATAGTCCTTGCTGAGATATTGAATGACCTAGCACGGTCCCTGCAATCATCAAGAATTCACATTTTTCCCGACTGAGAGAAAAGTTATTTTCAATTCATTCGTGCAGTACTTTGCCTAGCTTAGACAGAGCTTCTCGAAAATCACAGCCATAAGGTGTAAAATCATCCATATAGATTTCCATCGCATCTGGACTAATTTGGTGAAAATACTCGGGACTGCTCTCTAGAAAGTGGCAAGAGAATTACATAGGCCAAAAGGAAGGACCCTACAGGAAAAATTACCTGAAGGAGAAGTGAATGTGGTTCTATATTGGTCTTCTAGGAAAATTTGGATTTGGTTGTACCCACTGAATCCATCTAGGAAGGAGAAAAACCTTTTCCCTACCAGGCCATCTATCACTTGGTCAATGAAGGTGTTAGGTCCCTATACTACTTGTGTAACCCCTTATTATTATTAGTAAAACCCCCTTATTATATTGTTGTGCCCATGTAGTACCCATATTGTTATTATTGTGCCCCATAGAAAACCATTATTGTTATTATTGTGCCCTGACATTATTATTTTTATGTCGGCTGTGATTATATTATGACCCCTCAGACTCCTATATATAGAGAAGAGGTCTTGCCATTTATATCATCCAAGAATTCTTCATTTGTGTAATGTAAAGGAGGTTTCCCCCTTGAAGAGGCTGAATTATAAGGCATTGATCTATCTTTTGTATCTTTTTATGAGTGGGTTTCCTAACATTTCATATTAGAGCTTTGGATTCTAGGGTTTCACTGCTCCAAACAGGTCATCATGGAAGTTTCGCTATAACATTTCTTTTGTGATGTTTCAGAAGCTAAAAAAAATCCATTTGAGACAAAATCTATCTGAACCTCAGATCTCAATTTCAGATCTTGGCTCGCTATATTTTAGGATATACGATCTGAGGAAGTTAGGGCTTTTGAAAGCTCCAGAATTTCATCTAAAATAGGCCATCGTGGAAGTTTCACTCTAGCATTTTTTATATGAAGTTTCAGAACGTAAAACAAAAACCCATTTGACAATAAATCTATTTGAACCTCGGGTCCAAATTTTAGAGCTTGTCTCGGTATACTTGCGAATATATGATCTGAGGAATTTAGGGTTTTTGCAGACTCCCGAATTACATCCTAAATAGGTGACCTTGGAAAAATTTTCATAACGTTTTCTCTGAGCATTAGATTGAAATTTCGTAAGAATTTACAGAAAGAGGATGGATTGTACTTTGTTTGGGTATAGGTTTCAGAACCTAAGGTTGAAACAGTGATACGTGGCACGTTGTACAAGTTCACTCTACTGAACTTGTCTATAATTAGGTTATCGTAGGGGATTGGGAATAGATGTTTCTTGAGGAATCCAATTGTTATTAGACTTGCGGAATTAGAAAGAGAACTAGGAGGGCTATTATATACTGAAATCTTAGAACTTAAAGATCCAAAAGTACAGAGTTACAGTCATTTCAAGATTGAGATGAGGAAGTTTGATGGCAAGGATTTGGTAAATTGGATACTACAGATGGAGAAATATTTTGATCTACATGGTGCACCACTATTACGAAAGGTACGTATTGCATCATATCATTTAGAGCCAAATCAATTTTTACGATATAAAGGCCTTTGTTCTCATAAACCACCTATGACGTGGTCAATTTTAACGGAGGAAATGATACACATTATGAGGATACAAAGAGAAACACCTTCATTAGCCAATTGATAAATCTCAAACAAAAGGGTTCAATTGGAGAGCACATTGAGGACTTCCAAAAATTAAATATAAGGGTAAATGATATTCAAAAGAATAAAATGGTTGATGTCTTCATAGGGACTTTAAAGGATAACATTCAACATGAGGTTCATCTTTGGGAAGTTGATTTATTGGAGAAGGAATTCAGGTTGGCAAGAAAAATTGGAAGCGAAGTTATGGAAAAAAGGAATCCCACCACTCACGACTATAACTATGGAAGTTTTTTTTCTCCTAGCCTTCCACAACCTACAAGGTTTACCCCACAAGAATTGGAAGAGAAAATAGAAAAATGGCTTTGTTACAATTGTGATAGCAAATATGCTAAATGTCATAAGTGTGCAGAGAAGACATTATTTTACATAGATTATGAAGAGGAGGAAGAAAAGGATTGAGAAACATCAAAAGATATACACCAGGAACCCACCCCAGAGAAATAAGAAATGAACCTAACCATATCTTGTAAAGCATTGGAAAGAATTACCACTCCTCAAACTCTAAAGGTAGAAGGACATATCAAGAAGAAAAAGGTTCAAGAAGTGAAAGATGACATTGAGAAAGAAGAAATGAATTCGAACATATCTTGTAATGCATTGGCCAGAATTACCACTCCTCAAACTATCAATATAGAAGGACATATCAAGAAGAAAAATGTTCAAGAACTAAAAGATCACATTGTTATAAACATTTTGGGCACTTCAACCCCAATCATAAATGTCCATAAACTAAGGGCTCCTAAGTCCCTAAAAGTGTTGCTTCACTGCCTAAAGGAACAAGGTCAGCTGATTACATCATCTCCTAGAAGTTCTCCACTAAAACCTGCTCATAAATGGTCAAAGCAGGACCATACTGAAAACCCAGTGCAGAGGGTGCGATGCATATCACCTTCCCAGTGTACAAGGTGCGATGCATACTGAATTGATCCTCTGCAGGGTGCGATGGTCGGGAATGGACAAATGGAAAGGAAAAAATGCGAGGTGGAAGATCATGGAATCTTCCAGAAGCTTCCCCTTTGACACTTGCCTCTCTGTTTTCGACCAGGGATGAGTAAGAGATCATCATTCTCCAAGTGGAAGCAGGAACTATCAGAGAGAGGATGCTAATCAAGACCCCAGAAGATGAATCATCTCCATATAATCATCTATATATGGATCCCTCATCACAGAGAGCCAAAGGCTGGAATTTTGTATCTTATAGAGAAGTGTTGTTGGTTTTCTGGTGTACATTCATAGTGTTGGGTGATCTAAGATTTATTTGAGGTGAAGAAGGGCTTTCTAGCTGGAGGATGATGCTGGGTCAGAACATATTGTTGTAATCCTCTTGCTACTTTCATCTTAATAAAGCTATTCAAATTTTCCTTAGACTAGTGTGCCCCCCTAGCATTTTGAGTTTTGGGTCATTTGACCGATTTTGTCTTGGTTACAGAACATTATGTATAAAATATAAACAGTTATGAATATATTTTTGATTTTCACCAAGAGCATTTATTTTGGTTAGGTAATCCTCTTTTTGCATTCATTGCAGATGTCATTCCCACTGGAATCATTTGTTGGGTATGCCGACGGAGCAAGTCGTAGTTCGCGGAACCTGTCTTCTGCGGCATGGGCCATTTTCAATCCCAGCGGCGAGTTAGTAATTTTCAGAGGAGTGTGTATTGGTCGGTCAACAAACAATATCGCTGAGTATAGCGCATTGATAGAACTCCTCTCTGATGCCATCACACATGGCATATGTCGACTTGTCGTCAGGCTAGACTCACAGCTCGTCATTCTACAACTCACCGGCATCTACTCTGTATGGAATCCAACTATCTATCGCATGTTCCCAAGGGTCAGAATTTTGGAAAGATAGTTCAATTTCATCCAATATCAACATATTTCCATAATTTTAAACACATTAACAGACTCATTGGCAAATTATGTGTTAGATAGACATTTGCGACATTTATAAAAAGTAGCATCACATCAACATATGCAACAACATCATGTAACTTTACCGAAATAAAGCTCTGAAAATCAAAAATATATTCATAATTTTTTATAGTTTATACATAATGTTTTGTAACCAAGACAAAATCGTTCAAATGACCCAAAACTCAAAATGCTAGGGGGCACCCTAGTCTAATGATGCTGGTGATAACAAGTCACCGCCTCTGCAATCATGCATAAAAGCCTAGTCCATTGACTCGACACTCCAGTACTATGTCGCTGCAACCACAGAGGCAGCTTGTCGGTCCTCACATCCGAGATACCAAGGGTAAGACCCTCGATCTAGTCTTGTAGTGTTGAAAGAGCCTCGACCACATCAAGGTCACGAAGGATGGCCCTCCCCACAGCCTCTCCTGCTGGAGCGGCCGCTGGATGTCTGCGGCGTACTGCCAGTTGAACTGGTCCAACATCTACACGAGCACATAAGTTTTGATTAGTCTTGATGAAAAAAACATAAGAACATTATAAAGAACAATGAACAGAGATATGGTCAGAAGAATTACCCATGGCACCCCATTGCTTGCCAGCTGGCAACACCAAATCTGGATCACCCTGGAAATCCATACTAGCATATGGGAACCTGGCATAAACCATCTCGTGACGATCAAACCACTCAAAGAAAGTATCAGAAAAAGAAATCTGGGGCTGACCCGCATGCTAAGACATGAGGTCAACCCATCTCTGCATCCATGGTTCATGTAGTTTTTAACACTGTACAGAAATTACCTGCATACGAATTCTAAATCACAGGAAAAATAAAAATGCGAGATCATAACACATAAAACACATATACACAGAGATTTCCCACTGGATCCAAAAATCGGGACTACCAGCTCGATTTTTCATTATGTTCCTTTCAATGTTACAATACATATTTATACATGCCGAAGCATCCAATACCATGGACCGAAAACCATCGCGTCCAAAACCATGGACCGAAACCATTGCGTCCAAAAACACGTGTGAAAATTATGCACAAAACCATAGGTGGGTCCACCCAACCTAACATAGGGTCCAAAACCAAAATTTTCCCAGGCGCTGCCCCGGACCCCATAAACTGGGGTTACGGGTACCCCTAAAACCCCCTGTTAACTATGTGGAAAGAATATAACACAACCCAACAATCTCCCACTTGTTGTTTTCTTTCCACAGGGGGCCACAAGAGAGCTTGGTCATTTTTCCAGCCCTGAAACACCCATTTTTCTCTACACCAAGAGAACTTCTCAAAGCTAACATATTTTGTCAACGCATCTGCAGTATTCTTCAAAGTGTCCACCTTTACCAGCAACACCTTTTTTTCTTCTATCATATCCCTCACAAAGTGATACTGAACATCAATGTGCTTTGTCTTTGAATGATAAGTAGGGTTCTTTACCAAGAAAATTGCACTTTGGTTGTCACAGTCTATCCTTATAGCTCCCTGTACTAACCCCATACTTGAACACAATCTCTGCAACCAAACTGCTTCCTTGCTTGCATGAGTGGCTGCAATGTATTCTGCCTCTGTAGTTGATAGTGCCACTACAGATTGTTTCTTACTCATCCTACTGACTACACCTCCAAATAGGTTAAACACATTCCAACTTGTAGATCTTCTCTGATCCAGATCTCCAGCCCAGTCTGCATCAACAAAGCCACAAATATCCAACACTCTGTCCAATCCTGGTCTTCCATGGTAGCACAAACCATAATCACTAGTGCCATGAAAATACTTGAAAACCCGCTTCACTGTTGTCCAGTGCTCCTTCCCTGGTTTTTACATAAACTTGCTCAATACTCCCACTGCATGTGCAATGTCTGGTCTAGTACAGACGTTGCATACATCAAGCTATCGACTGCACTTCCATATGGAAGTGGGGTTACGGGTACCCCTCAAACCCCCTATTAACTATGTGGAAAGAATATAACACAACCCAACACCAAAAATTAAATTTTTTGTTGTTGTTAATTTTACAAATAAAGGTGCTAACTTGGGAGAATATTTTTAAGAGAGGGATGATCAGTCCTTCATGGTGTTATATGTGTGAGTGGGAAGAATAAATTATTAACCACCTACTGAATACTTGTAGATACACAAAATCTCTATGGGACTGGTTGACTATCATCTTTAAACAAACTGACATAAATAAGGAATGTATAGAAGAAAATTAAAATATGGAGTCATAATACACCAAGAATGAAGTGGTGAACATGACCTCGAACTTGGTTCTGGGATTTATCCTCTGGTCAATATGGAAGAAATGCAATCGTCAAATTTTTGTGATAAAAAGTTCCTTGTTGCAAACATAATGGAAGAAATTTGTCGTCAGCATAAGGAAACCATAAAAAATAAAAGAATTTGAACCTCAGAGGAAAAACCATCTACTTAGGAAGTAATAATTTTAACTTTTTTTGACCTTGAATACATGGGGGATGGGATCCTCAAACCCAGAGAAACCCACATAAGGACAAGCACTATAGTGTGGCCGACTCCTCTAGAGGGTTTCTAGAAATTGAATTTTGACAGAGCATCCAAAGGAAATCCAAGCAATGATGGAGTCGAAGGAATAATTAGGGGTTGGATAGGTAAAATTCAAATTTTATACTTCATCAATATGGGATAAGCCACAAATAATGCAACGGAGCTCCAAGCCTTACAACAAGGACTGGAAATGATGAGGAGGGTAAGAAAGGTGAATGTAATAGTAGAGGGACACTTCGTATTAGCCATCCAAGTGGCACATAGAATGCAATGTGGCACTCAGAGGAATAAGGTCACAAATAATTGGTGACTCACCAAGATAATCCAAAGGATTAAGGACCACCGGGATGAGTTAAAAATGGTGGAGTTTTCCTTGGCTTGACGCTCGACCAATGCATTGGTGGAAAAAGTGGAAAACGGAGGGGTCAAGAGTATTGGGGTGATCATTGAAATGGTTTTGGAGGACATGGTGGACGTACAGCGAAAGGAATATTTTCGAGTACTGGTGAATTAAGATCAATCCATGTCAAAAGGGTGAAGTGATTGATATAGGGTGGGCCAAGAGGAGAGAAGTAACCCACCTGGTGAATGTAATGTTTACTAATTATCATGAAGAGACAAGTAGTGGGTATTAGAGAAGATCAAGGAGGTACATGTCATCAAAACATGATGTACATGACGGTAGATGATGGGAAGGAGTGGAACCCCGGCTTGTTTAATTGTTCTTCGGGAAGTTGCATTAATGGGAAAGGATGGTCTAAGGAGAGGGGAAGGACAATACACAATGTGGAGTAGTATTGGAATATATTTATGGCTATAATGGCCTTGTACAGACCATATGCAAAGGCGAATGAGAAGGAAGATGGTCTTGTCCTTGCACGAATGTATTAGTACCATATTGGTAAGCGGAAGTTGTCAAAAATTGATAAGGAAGGTGAACGAAGAACGAGGCAGAATACGTGGCTCTGGATTTTTCCTTTATATGTAAAGGAAGGGAGGTACATAGCGTGCATAGTGATAAGGTCGGGCGATACAAATCCTAGGAACTATAGCGAGAAAAACCATGTTCATAAGAGAATTACTACCCCCAAAACAGTTATGGAAAGGAATGAGTATTTTAGGCCGAGGGGGAGGCTAAGACCAGAGGATCAAAGCTCCATGACTGGTAAGAGAACCAGAATGGAGGAGGTGGTGAAGGAGGCACCACTCAATTATCACGCGATCATCTGAGAGAGAGGCAAAGAAATCGTTGAAACTTGGGAAAATGAAGTGAGGTTTCCACGAAGAAACATCTCGAACGATAAAGTCAAAGAAGAGGTGGAATGGATCATAGATATGGGGAATCTTGAATGAGACATATGGTCTATCAGATAATTTTAGAGGTGGAATGGAACATAAAAATTTAGTTGGAAAGTTGCAGACAAAAGCAATGGAAGAGAGAATCTGACATCAAATGGAGCACCAGTTGCAATTGAAGGCAATTGAACAACAAATATGGGTGGTAGAGGAGACGCTCTAAAGGGTGGTGAACATAGAAGTCTTACAAAATGATCGCATTAGAGATATGAATAAAATGTTTTCAATTTATCTAAAATATATCCATAACCTGGATATTATGCTTGGGTGGGGATAAGGAGATCTGGCCAGATTAAAGAAATATAGGTTCAGAGAGGTAACTGGAGTCAGTGGCAAGTAACCGGTGACGCTGAGAGTGGGGACGATTTCCTCAGCAACTTCAGCAAAGATGACTACACTTGCTTCTGGATCACGTGTGGCGGAGGAGCCAAATCATAGTGATAGAACAATAGTTAGGTCTATAGGAGGAATGTTAGAGATTCAAACAAACCTCCAATAAGTCGTAAATGGAGAAGTAGCAATAGAAAATATAATTTTGTACTTATTCCTATGATATTCCATAGACAAAAAAAAACTTTTTGGCGAATCTATCTAAGTTCTGGAGCTTTGCTATATTTTATTGCAGCTGGTCTAGTTTCCAGTCTGGCAGACCAACAAACTATGATGTAAATTATTGTTCTGTCGTAATATAAGGTTTCTACTCTGACTGACAAAAAAAAACTAGTTATGAGATTTTCATTTACACTAATCATTTTTATCTTATATATCTTATGAATAAATCAATCATGAATTGTAGGATAACTAGGTGGATTTTGCTACTATAATAATTTAACATCACCATCTTAGATAAACCTAGAAAAGAAAATTTGGTCACAAATTTTCTTTATAGACTTACTAAAGAAGGTGAAGTTGTTTCAGTACAAAATATTTTCTAAATTAACATTTATTTGAAATATATATTAATTCTCCATGGTTTGTTAACATTACTAATTACTTGGTCATGGAAAAATTACTGCAATATCTCTCACTAAGGGAAAAGCTGAAGATTGTGAGGCAAACTGCTACTTCCTCACGCATTCAAGAAGATTTTTTTATAGAGGACCAGATAGACTAATCATTTGACTCTGTATCATAATATGAAGTATTTGATATATTGAAATCATCCCATGATGAGCCTTGTGTGAGGACTCTTTTTCGACAAGAACTACTTGTAAACTCCCTCATTTGTGATATTATTTGTAATATTCCTAACGAAAATATTAAGTGAATTATCAAAGACATGCACTAGCCACAACCTATAAAACAAGTACAAATTTTTGGGCTTGCTATAAAAGAAATCAAATAGCCAGGTGGAGATAGATGGATATTCCCCACGAAATTGGCTCAACTAGGTTGTATGTTGCACCCAAAAATTTCTACACTACTGATGTTGGAAACTAGATTTTGAGGGCCCAAAACAACTCCAAAACTTCTGCCAAAATAGGAGTGTGTTTATGAAGTCTAGCTCAACAAAACCCAAAAAGTAATTGGGCTAATTCTGACCTCCCGGAATTACCCAAATTTTGTGCTACACCCTCCTGGCCAAAAACTTGTGTCCCCCAAGTCGTTTGTTGTTGAATGTGGCCTTATCTCTCCTCAATCTACTGGAAAAGTGCTCCATAAATTATGCCTGGAAGAGAGAAAGAGTTTCCACCCCAAAATCCAGCACAATAGGGTTGACACCAGCTCTGCAAAATTTTTTCCAGTGGCCCCAACGTTGCCCTAGAAAGAACAAATTCGGCCTCCCCCAAAGTAGAAATTCCCAGCTAAAAAACTCCCCTCAAATTCTGGTCTTCCCTTGGTGAAATCATTCCAAATTTCTCCGGCCAAAATACCCCTAAGAACTCGTTATGTTAAGTGGTATGGTTTGGCTTGTGCGTCCCCTTTAGAATATGAACTAGCTAAGGAAAAATCAACTGAAAGTACCACAATATTCCCCACAATCCTTCCACTAAATTTTATGATACCTCCCTCGGGTGGAACTCAAGGTCCAATGAAGAAAGGGTGAGTCTTCTCCTTGGAAAGCTCTTGTTCTTAATACAACTTGTGACCCAACTGAACAACTTGAGCAACAATGGTAAATAATAGATTGTCAAAAGGTTCCAATAGTTGTTATCCTTCTCTTATTTATACTTGATTCCTGTCTTCCCCATGTGGTTCCTTCCACCCAAATATTTCAATTTTCCATAGCTAAGTTGATTTATCTTCAAAGGGGTGTGTATTTCATGTGGGGTTGGCCCCCACATTCCATAAACTCAAGTATTTCGACCCACGTGTCCTACGTTGGTGTACAAAATTGTGTTGGCCTCAAAATTATAAAAATGGTAGTTCCTTCCTTCAGAAAAAATTATTGAGAAGGGACATTATAGTCCTCCCCTCCCAAATGTTGCTTATCCTCAAGCAACTACAATGTTGGATGTTGCAAGATCTTTTCACTCTCCCACGTGACATCCTCAACTGACAAATCCTTCCATCTAACTAAGTACTCTTCGATGACCCTGCTCCTCAGCTTCCTCTCCTGTGTCTCCAAGATGGATTGTGTCAGTACCAAGTGCCCCTCATCATCTAAAGGAGGCAGTTTAGTGGTTGTTATAACCTTCTTCCCAAGGCCTTTTTCAAGCATGAGACGTGAAACACATTATGAATCTGGATCTCTAGGGGTAAATCCATCCCATATGCTACCTCCCCAACTCTTATGACCATCCTGTAAGGTCCATAGAAGCGGGGCTCGAGCTTCTTGGCCCCCTTCTACTTCAGTGATGATTGTTAGTAGGGTTGAAGACATAAGTAAACCATATCCCCTACCTCAAACTACCTCTCCACCCTGCGCCAATCAGTGTACATTTTTTGTTGGTTATGTGCCACCTATAAGTTGTCCTTGAGAGCCATGAGGAACTTTTCTCTCTCTTGGACCTAGTCCTTTGCCCCAGGGGCCCTACTATCTACAAAAATCATGTCATAAAAAGAAATTGCATCATATCCATAAATAGTTCGGAAAGAAGACATACCGATCAACATATGGTAAGTAGTGTTATAGTAGAATTCCCCCATGTGAAGCCACTTCCCCCATGCTCTTTGCTACCCAGTCACATAGTTATGCAGGTACCCCTCCAGCCACTTGTTCATAATATCAATCTTCCAATTTGTATGAGGGTGATTACTAGTGCTAGGAGTAAGCTCTGTCCCAACTAGTCTGAACAACTCCTGCCAAAAAACCCTCATAAATCTGTTGTCTCAATCACTGACTATGATCTTTGGAAGACCATGTAACCGGAAGACCTCTCTGAAGAATAACTCTACTACTTGAGAGGCAGAAGACCTCAAGGGGATGGTGAAGAAGTTTGAAAACTTGGTTACTTTATCCACCACCACATAAATAGAATCATGTCCCTATACAACTGGAAGCTCCATGATGAAGTCCATGGATACACTCTCCCATTTATGCTCTAGGATAATGAGCAGTTGAAGTAGCCCTGTCGGGTGTGATATCTCCCCTTTATTCCCCTGACAGACTACACACTCATTCACGTGTCGCAATATGTCTCCCTTGAGACCCCTCCATGAGAAATTCTCCCTGATGGCATGGTATGTCTTGAGGAGTCCAAGATGCCCTACTACAGGGGAGTCATGAGATGTCTGCATAATCCTCTCCATGAGATATGATCTGGGCACCAAGTAGATCTTGTCCCTATAATATATCACATCATCCATCACTTTGAAGCTATCATCCCCACATGTGCCATCCAGTATCTCGCAAGCCTTCCTATCCTTGGAATACTCAACCAAGAGTTGAGCCTTCCAATCATGAGTGACATCCCTCAAAGATAATGTCGCGGGCCTCCAGGAAAGGGAATTTTCTACTATGTTCTACTTTCCCTTAACATACTATATCTCAAAGTCTTAGGTCTAGATTTTACTTACCCACCTCTGATGTCTCTCCTCCAATGTCTGGTACTCCAGGAAAAATCGAAGACTATTTTTGTCAGTCTTCACCTTGAATCGGTTGCCCACCAAATACTGCCTGAACTTGGCCAGTGTATACATTAAGGCCAACATCTCTTTGTCATAAATAAAGTACAACCGCTCATGGGGCAACAATTTCCTACTCTCAAATATGATAGGGTGGCCCCCCTGTGTCAACATGGCCCAAACCCCTTCACCAAAGGCATCACACTCCAGCACAAATGGTTGTGTGAAATCAAGGAATGCAAAAATAGAACAACTGCTCATGAGCTTCTTAAGGCCCTCAAATGCCTCATGTGCTACTTGCATCCACTCAAACGCCCCCTTCTTCATCAAGTCGTGAGGGGTGCTGCAAACTATGAGAATCCTCTCACGAATCTCCTATAGTACATGCAAATGCCAAGGAATACCCTCAACTCCATCACATTCTTGGGCGTTGGCCAATCTAGAATGGGCCTAATCTTCTCTTGGCATACATTCACTCCATCTTCTCCTATCATGTGCCCAAGGTACAACATATATTTCATCCCAAGATTACATTTGGACATCTTCGCATATAATTGTTGCTCCTCAAGTATGTGAAGTACTTCCTCCAAGTGTTGGAGGTCATCCTCCCAAGTATAGCTATAGATAATAATGTTGTGTAAGAAAACAAGGACAAGGCACAACAACTTCCCATGGAACACTTGGTTCATATAGGACTGAAATGTGGCTGAAGCATTGGTTAGCCCAAAGGGCATCACCAAAAACTCAAAGTTTCCATAGTGGCAACAAAAGGAAATCTTCGGGATGTCCTACTCCCTCACCCAGATCTGGTGATACTCTTAGTGCAGATCTATCTTAGATAAGTATCTCGTTCCCCTAAGCTCATCCATCAGCTCATCAATGTGTTGGATGGGGTATCTATTATTTAGTGTCTTCTTGTTGAGGGCCTTGTAATCAATGCACACGTAGAGAGTCCCATCCTTCTTCTTCACCAACACCACGGAAGAATCAAAGGGACTCAAATTGGGCCTAATGTGCCCCAATCTCAAAAAATATTGTATCACCCTCTCAATCTCATGTTGATAGGCTTTGGGGTGCCTATAAGGAGTAGTGATGACTATGTGCACCCCCTCCTCCAGCTCATTAGTGTGCTCAAATCCCCTGTCTAGTGGTCTGCCTAGAGGAATCTCCCCAAAAACCCCCTGGTGTCTCTCTAACAAGGCTAGTATGTTTGGATGCACAGGTCGTGTCTGAGCACCCGTCTCTGACATCCTAAGCTCCACCACCCACTCTGTGTCCCCATCTCATAAATATTCCTCCATCCGATGAGTAGAAACTGTCTAGGGTGGGTAAGAGTGCATAGCCCTCAACACTACTGGCTTCCCATCTGGGTCGATAAAATCCATCACCAGCTTCTACCAATCGATGGTGACCCTCTCGAACGAGTACAACCACTGGAAACCCAACACCATGTTGGTATTTGGAACGTGAACTACAAAGAAATGGTCAGTGACAAAGTAATTCCCCATCGTCAGAGTCAAGCTGGGAACATACTTCTGCATTGCATCATTTAGTCTCCTAGAACCAACACCGAGAACCCCTTAAATTTCTATGTGTGAATTCCCCTCTGCTCCACCATCCGGGCATCAGTGATGTTGTGGGTGGCCCCATTGTCTACCAGAATAAACGCTCATTTCCCTTGCGCAGTCCCTCTAATATTGAGTGTCAAGTACTTCAAAACTCCTCTAAGTGAAGCAAGAACTCCCCCAGATGGATAAAATGGTCCTCCTCCATGGGGCGGTGGTGGTGGTGGTCCCCCTGATGACTTTACCCCTTCATCTCCCTAATTTGTGCTCAGCTCAACCTCCTCATCTGGCTCACTATCTAAATACACGTCAATGTAATGGACCTTGTCCTTGGTGCATTTATGCCTAGGTTCCCAAGGCTCCTAGCACATGAATCATAACCTCCTCCTTTGAGGACCTTCCTAGTCTCCTCATCCAACTCACCACGCCCTCCATCCCTTTTGGGTGGCTAAGTGTCCCAGTTCCTCTGTGGGGAAATGGGTCTAGTGGCAGCTAAATCCCAGGTCTTAGGCATTGTTTCAATCATGTCTCAGATCCTAGAGATAGAGTCCAATAAGGAAGTGGACTTGTAGGCCCTCACCCAACCATGTAATGGCTCAGCAAGCCCCTCCACAAACAACATAATCAACTGGACCTTTGAGATATTGATCACCATCATGGCCAACCTCTCAACTTCTAAAATATATACCTCTACGCTGCGAGTCTGCCTCAAGTGGGCCAACTCTTTAAAATGTAGCTCAGGGTCCTTCCTCTCGAACCTCTCAATTAGTCTTCGAGTGAACTCAGTGTAAAAATTGATGTGAACATGCCCCAACGTAATCAACCCATGGTACCACAACTCTTGTGCATCACCCTCTAGGTGTAGAGTAGCAAACTAGATAGCATTTTTCTCACACATGGGGTTTAGGTCGAAGTATGTGTCTAGTTTTTTAACCCATTCCCTAGATTAACTCTTATCCAACCCATTAAAGTTGGGGAGCATAACCTTCCCCACTATATTTTGTACCCCTTAGCTAGACTGGTCCTTTCTATAGTGATCTTCGGCCCCAGTGGAATGCCTCTCCTTAAGGTGTATATACTCTCCAAAGGACATCACCCTTTTAATCCTGGCATCTAGTCCCTCGTACTCATTAATGCATGGTGCAATAGAGTGGACTAAATCTGAAATTGGGTTTGGCTCCCTCTCATTCTCTTAATCATCCACAAAATGAGGCATAGTGGGATGACCTTCCTAACCATGCAAAGGGGTCTGTGCAGGATGAAAGGTATGACTGCCTCCCTTAGCTTTAGAACCCCCATTATCTTGGTAATCTCCCTCTGGTCTCCCATTCACCTGTAAGCCGATCACCTGTTGCATCATATCCAACATGAGTTTCTCCTACCTCAACATTTGTTGGTTCATCCTCAACAACTCCTCTAAAATCTTATTTTGGCCCCCCTGTCTGGGTTGCTCGATGTCCTCTCGGTTGTCCATGTGATCCTTGATATTTTATACCTCTATATTAGAAAATGGGTCTGGTTCTCCCTCTCTACCTCAACCCCTGCCTCTTCCTCTTCCACGAACCCTCTGGAAAACCACTCCTTGGTACCTTGGTGGCATCACCTGCTCTTGTTCCCCATGCTAGCTAGTGCATGTCTTTGATAATTAAATTAATAATTTAGTTAGGAATATTACACTGGTATAGGTTGTATGCCGCAACCAGAATTTTTGCACTGCTTCTATTGGAAACTGGAGTTTGAGGGCTCAAAGCACCTCCAAAAATTCTGCCAAATTAGGAGTGTGCTTTTGAATTCTAGCTCACCAAAACCCAAAAAGGAATTGGGCTAATTCTGAACTCTCAAAATTACCCCAATTTTGTGTTTTGTCCTCCTAGCCAGAAAACTGCATCCCTCAAGTCCTCTGTTGTTTAATGTGGCCTTATCTCCCCTCAATATGATGTAAAAGTGCTCCAAAAATTATGC
Organism: Pinus taeda; assembly: GCA_000404065.3. NCBI lineage: Eukaryota > Viridiplantae > Streptophyta > Pinopsida > Pinales > Pinaceae > Pinus > Pinus taeda. The sequence goes on along the minus strand of APFE031737673.1, from coordinate 40,891 downwards.
TCGAAAGAAAGAAATATTTTCCACCCCAAAATCATGCACAAGAGGGTTGATCCCAACTCCATGAAATTATGCCCAATGTCCCCTAGCGCAAGCCCAAAAAGAACAAATTTAGCCTCCCCCAAAGTAGCAATTCCCAGCTCCAAAACTCCCCTCAAATGCTAGTATTTCCTTGGTGAAATCACTCCAAATTTGTTTAGTCAAAATACCCCTAGGAAATCGCTCTACTAAGTGGCATTATTTTCCTTCTGCATCCCCTCTAAAGTACGAACTAGCTGAGGAAAAATCAGCTGAAAGTACCACGATCTTCCCCACAATCCTTCGATTGAATTTTGTGATACCTCCCTAGGGTGGCACTCAAGGTCCACTGAAGAAAGAGTGAGTCTTCGCATTGGAAAACTCTTATGCTCTACAACACTTGTGACCTAGATGAACATCTTGAGAAATAATGGTAAATGATAGATTGTCAAAAGTTTCCAATAGTTGTTATCCTTCTCTTATTTATACTTGATGCCTTCCTTCCCCATGTGGGCCCCTCCACCCCAATATTTTGATTTTCCTTAGCCAATTCAACTTCTCTTCTAAAGGGTTCGTATTTCTTGTGGGGTTGGCCCCCACATTCCACCAACTCAAGTATTTTGACCCATTTTTCCTAAGTTGGTGTCCAAAATTGTCTTGGCCTCAAAATTGCAAAAATGGTAGTTCCTTCCTTTCGAAAAATTTATTGAGAAGGGACATTACAATATTGGCTTACACTTTTTATATATGTCAAGAAGTATGTTATATTTTGCAACAATTGATAGAGAATGGGTCAACCAATATAAGAAAATGAGATATCTTTGTTACCGCAAGTTATGGTTGAGCCTTTTGAAGAATGGGCTCTATATTTTGTGGGATCAACCAGTCCACCATCTAGGAAAAAGGTGTATATTCTGGTACATACATATTATATCACCAAATGGGTAGAAACAAAAGTTGTTTTAAAAGGAACCAAGCAAGAAGTGGAATATTCTTGTTTAAAGATACCTTTATTTATTTTGATGTGCCAAGGGAGATTGTCGCAGATCATGGGACACAATTCACATCAAAGGTCATTCAGTAAATTACCAAACAATATCAGGTCAGACACAAGAAGTATTCTCCATATCATCCACTAGTTAATGGGCAAGTAGAGTATAGTAACAAAGTTTTTGGGAGCTATCCTAACCAAAACAATGTATTTTCATCACAAAGATTGTGTAGATACGCTTCTATAATCACTTTAGGAATAACGTACAACATGGAGAAACACTACTGGCTTCACACCTTATGAATTGGCATATGGTAAGCATGTAATTATACCTACTAAATTTTGAGTCAAAACTTTGATAATTGAAGTGCAAATTGGACTAGATCTTTCCAAAGCACAAAAGCACTGGTTGGATCAAATCAATGAGTTTAATGAAATACAACAAGATGCTTTGCAACATATTGCTCTTATTCAAAAAATAAGGAGAAAAATCGCATGATATATTTATGAAGAAGAAACAATTCAAACTAGGTGATTGAGACTTACTTTTCTATTCAAAATTTAAATATTTTAAAGGGAAGTTTACAACTCATTGGTTGGGCCTGTATGAAGAAATCACAATTTTTTTATAATGTTATTGTAAAAGTCAAGGAGGTTAATAATGAAGGAATCTCATTCTTCCTTAATTTTCATAGATTCAAGTTCTATAAGAAATCCATGACCTGAGATTGATTTTTTCATTTAGTGATTCAAGATGGAGATTATAGGTAAGAGGGGTAAACCACTTGCTTCTACGACATCCTAAATTTTCTTCTTTATTTTCTTACAAATAAAAGAAAATAAATAATTAATCAATTCAATTTGTGAAAGCCTTGTAAAATGTCATATTTGAATTTTTTTTTTTGAAAATTGCACGTGACAATCCAAATATGTTTTCTTAATAAGCTACAAGTTTTTAAGATTTTGTAGCATCCACAAGTTTTTTAACAACCTACAACCATTTGATTAGAAATCATAAATCTGTCAACAAGCATGTTCAATACTATCATACCTTGTTCAGAATCTACAAATTATAAACTATTTGCAATATATTTAAAATTCCTTCAATGAACTATTACAGAGTTTTCAAGAAATTCTTTTAAAAAGACAATCTTTTATAATATAGCTTCTCTAGAATGAAAGAATGAAAAGAGACACAAAACAAGAACATATCAAGTAAGTAGGTTTTAGTTATTACAAGGTTCCCAATTCACAAAGAGAATTCTTTAGATGCTTTTGGTAAGTCGCAAAGAAGAAGAATTAAAAGATAAAACAAATTTGATCATTTAAATAACACATTTTTAACTTTTGATTTTCATTCTCAAAATCAACTTATTTTCCTTGTAAATCCTTTAAAAAATAAAAATGATGATACTATATAAAATATATAATATGATTATTTTCCAATATCCTAAAAAGATTTCAAATCAATCACACATTTTCTTAATGATGGCACTTGCCAATTCAAAAATAATTTTCCCTTGATAATGATTGATTATGAAAAGTTGAATTATGATTAGATAAGGTGGTGACAAGTAAAACATAATTTTATGTCAAGCAAGTGCCAAACCATTATTGAACCACTCCTTGAACTCCTTTCTCATTCCTCATTCACCATATTCATGCCAATGAAACCCTCAAATTTCATCGTATTGGGATAATCTCATTAAAGTCTTCATTTTTCTCCTTACTATTGGAAGAGAATCAATTATGGGTGATGAAATTGTTTTTCATGAGCCAGAATACAAAGAATATCTAGAGGCATTCATGGAGTGCGGTGAAATTTTTTGAAGAGCGGGTTAGTTGAATCTCTTGTTGAGTTTTCAGGGGCATCATGATAAGGGGTACACTAGAATTTGCTTGGACATATGATGGAGCATGTGCACAAGTGGGTAAAATGATAATTCCACCTTTGCCACGAGTCTATTATAGATAAGAGAGCATTGGTTCAAAAATAAAAAATAATATTGAACCGAAATGCACAAAAACAATTTATTAAAAATATTGCACCAAACCCTTATTGGAATAAAGGTTGTGCAATAAGTATGATCATTGAACCCTACAAGGATGTGCTATACTTCATGTAGAAATATATCACCTACAAAGAATGATATGGCACATTTTTCTTATACCGTGTCTTATTTTTGTTGCATTTAAAGGATGCTTTGTTGATTAATTTTCCATATTTCTTTTGGAGAATCTTAACAAAAATGGAAACATATGTGAAGAAATAAAAGAGTAAGGAAAATAGTATCAACCATCATGACCTCATAAAACTAATATTGAAGGCCAAATTGCAATGATTCAATGTGACATTGAAGGAATTCTTTGAGGTGCAAGGATATCAAATTACTCTTGCTCCAAAAATCAAAGGAACCAATAGTTAGACTACACCACCACAATCAGTAGAAGGGTCATGAAAATGTAAATGAAAGGGTATATCTATTTCAAATAAACATAGAAAAATACATATAAAAGAGAGAAAGGATACTTCTGAAGAAACCTTAAAAACAAGAAGATGGTTCACAAGGAAAATGACAGGTGATTTTAAGAGAAAATAAACTCATGAACGAAGAAAAATTTGTTACTCACCCAAAGAGACGAAGAACAATATTTTCAATTAAAAAAATTGTAAGATGAGAGGCATTTCAAGAAAGGGCTACAAGGGAACACAATCAAGAAATAGAGCTTCAAGAAGAAAAGGGTACAAAAATATATAGTCCAAAAGTAGTTGAGAATAGTTAATATTATTTTGATATTAATGGAGAAAATAGTTACGTTGTTGTAACTTTCTCCCTAGTTTAGGATTAGTTCCTATAGTTATGGGGTTTGGGTGCAACTTCCTATTTCCTAGTCTTGTATTTAATGATGTAATCTTTGATTGATTGATAATAGAGGGGACGAGAGTGATCTCTCAAGTTTGTGAGTGTAGTCTCCAGGTGCAGGCCACACCTGAGAGCTACATCTCTTTCTTTTCAATTCTGTTCACATTTTATCTTGGTATCAGAGCTCAGATTGAGTGAGCCTGATCTTTTGTCACCTGTGAAGCTGAAGTGCATGTAGTAGCTAGCTTGCCTGTGTGGCAGAATTTCCTGTGTGGCTTGAAGTGCCTTTGTGGTTGTGTGTACACAAGAGATCTGTGCTCAAGTGAGCAGGTGGACTGTAGAACACCTGGCTCGGACTCGGAATTTTTTTTTTCTCTGAGTAGAAAGGCCGATTAGCACGGATTTTGCGCTGACAGTCGTGCCAGAAGAGGAATTAGCGCAGATTTTGAGGGATAAATCGCGCTAAAGCGCCAGAAAGCCCGATTAGCACGGGATTTTACCGGGAAAGTTGCGCCAATTGGAATACTCTAAGCGATTTTTAATTAGCGCGGATTTTTCGCTCGGGGTAGCGCCAGGGGGATCTGCAAACAACGTGAACTTCGTTTGGCGGTCTGTGGGAAACCTCGACCTCGCTTGGCGATCTGCAAGGAGAGCAGGATCGGCGAAGTGGCAGATCAATCCGGGAGAGGTGGATCAGATCAATTGTGATCAGATCATTGTTTCGGCTGTGTTGGAAATGCCGAATTTGCTCATTGGAGCGGGAGTGCCAAACACTGCAGATCGGTAGCAGAGGTGACAGATCGATCTGACAGGTATTATTTTTTGTTGTTGTTAAGTAGATTCACAATGAGTAATACGATGGAATCTTACCTCAACGAGTCTGGTAAACTCAACGGGTCTAACTTCACAAATTGGAAGTTTAAGATCCAGACTCTGCTCGAAGGTGCAAATGCTTGGGCTATAGTGATAGGCGATGAGCAGAAGCCGACAGCAACCACACAGAAGGAAGCTGATCAAGATATGCATGTCGAATTCTTCAAGACTCACTGTGTGATAAAGGATTGCAGGAATGAAATTGTTGCAACAGGCATGCGAGTTGGAAGCCTATACAGATTGGATGAAAAAAGTATATCAAAGCAAGCCATGGCTGCAGGAGAATCGACAGCTGAACAACTCTGGCATCAGAGGTTTGGTCATCTGAATCTGCAGGATCTCACGTTATTACAAAAGAAAGGTATGGTCGAAGGTCTCCCCATCTTTCGTAACATTCAGTTAAACTGTGATGGTTGTTCCTTAGGAAAGATGCACAGAGAACAGTTCCCTGTGCATGATAGGAGGAGGCAAACATAAATCTTAGAACTAGTGCACACAGATGTATGTGGTCCCATGCAGACAAGGTCGCAAGGGGGATCATACTATTTTTTGCTATTTACTGATGACTGCACTAGGTATTCATGGGTTTATTTTTTAAACAAGAAAAGTCAGACTTTCCAATGTTTTATAGAGTTCAAAACCCTGGTGGAAAAACAGTTTGGAAAAAATATTAAAATTCTCCGACCTGATCAAGGAGGAGAATACAAATTAAAGGAATTCATGAAATACTGCAAAACTCATGGGATTGTTCAGCAATATACAGTGCCGCATACACCACAGCAAAACGGAGTTGCAGAGCGTAAAAATAGAACCTTAGTGGAGTGTGCAAGGAGCATGCTGCAAGGTAAGGGTCTATCTAATATTTTTTGGGCAGAAGCGATAAATATTGTTGTATATTTAAAAAATAGAAGTCCTACTAGGTTTCTTGGCTTCAAAACCCCTTTTGAAGCCTTATATGGATTTAAACCAGCAGTAAACCACTTAAGAGTCTTTGGGTCAAAGGCATTTGCACATGTACCCAAAGCTGATAGAAAGAAACTAGACCATAAGGCAGTCAAATGCATCTTCGTTGGTTATGGCACGGAGTTTAAAGCATACAAACTGTTCAATCCTGAGTCTCGTAAGACATTTGCAAGTAGAGATGTAGTCTTTCATGAACAGGTACAGGAAAGGAAAGATGATGTTGGAGATGACTGGCACATTCCATTGCTGTTGGAGGAAAGCAACGAGGATGAAAGGGAGCAGGAACAGGAGCAGAAAGAAGAGAATGAAGAAGAACAGCAAGAAGGTGAAAAAGAAGGCCCGGTTATTGCAGAGGAAAACAAATTTGAGGTAAGTCCCCTACCAAGGAGGTCAGGTAGGAAGACTCAATTACCATTGAAGTTGAGAAACTATGCTTTGATGTCAAAAGTTTTGAACATTGTAGAACCCTCTAATTACAAAGAAGCTAGTCAATTTAAGGAAT
>APFE031737673.1:0-33084 GCA_000404065.3 Pinus taeda | reverse complement strand
TAAGGGGGGGAGTTGAGAATAATTAATATTATTTTGATATTAATGGAGAAAATAGTTACGTTGTTGTAACTTTCTCCCTAGTTTATGATTAGTTCCTATAGTTATGGGGTTTGGGTGCAACTTCCTATTTCCTAGTCTTGTATTTAATGATGTAATCTTTGATTGATTGATAATAGAGGGGATGAGAGTGATCTCTCAAGTTTGTGAGTGTAGTCTCCAGGTGCAGGCCACACCTGAGAGCTACATCTCTTTCTTTTCAATTCTGTTCACATTTTATCTAAAGTAGGGTTTCAAATAGTAGACACATAAATTGGAGAGGTAACTCTTGCCAAAACATTTAGTTCTATTAAGGAGTCAAAAGTGGAAAATAATCTATAAAGAATAAAATATTAGAAGACGAAAATATGAAATTAATGGTTTTGAATAACTATTTTGAAAATAAAAGCGTGGAAAATTTTAGGGGCAAATTTTATCCCTTGGGAAACATTAAGGGTTTTAAAATTTTTATTGGGTGAATTTTTTTGTATCATAGTACATTATTACAAATCACCCCAAATTTATTTTACAAAAAATTAGGTATGGAGGTTAGCCCACCTTATTTTAAGGGTGTTGGTAAAAAAATAAATTTATCCCTTGAAATTAGGAGTTACAACTTTCTATTCACCTCAATTTGCAAGAATGAATATTTATGATAGTTATTTCACCCTGCCTATTTGGTGTAAGAAAAAATTCTTTCTTGGCCCGTATTTCATGGTATTGGGATTAATTTGGAGAAAATGGCCCTCATATTTTGGAATAAATGGTCATGAAAAAACAATTCATATTTATTTAAAAAATCAAGAGTCTTATTGTCATGTCTATTTAAAGATTCAATAGTGTTATTGTCATCTTCCAAGTTTGCATTTGTTTAGTAACAATCATATATAATGCATGATGGTTGTTTGCAAATTTGTAGAATTTGAATTAAGAAGTCAAGATTGAGCACACAATGGTATAGGGTTGTTCGCAAAGTAAGGGAGAGCATTTCCTCTTGCATGCTCTCCCTTTTCCTCCTTTTTTTTTTCATTTTTGGCAAACCATAACAATTTTGTTTTGGAAAAGTATTGGGTTTTCGTAACAAAATAAGTATCATTGATTATCTCTGCCCATTATCGAACCGCAAAACCTCCTTCTCTTTTCCCTTCTATGATGGGTTTTTGGTATATATAATAATTATTTTTATGATATATACTTTCATTTTCAAATATTATTTAAATAATAGATTTTTTGAATTTTCAATCATGTTAAATTAATTGATGTCTAATTCTTTCTTTTCAACTTCCACCCATCCTTAAGTCAACACAACGAAAATTTTAATAATATACAATTAAAAAAAGTAATCCCTCGCATTAAAAATTGGTACAACCCAAATTCCATCATTTATTTTGTTACTTACCCTTTATCTTCAATGTACACTCTATGCAGATTACGTTTCTACGAAGAACTAATAAAGTAGTTATCGTTATTTGAATACTAAGGTGTTGACAGTTTGAAAAAATCTACTAGAAGACACCCTATTAAAAAATAAATTTCACTAAAATTGTTTAAATTTTACCAATTATGTTTCTTCTAGGAATTGATAAAGTAGTTGTTGCTATTCTTGGAATAATGAGGTGTTGGCCATTTCAAAAATTCAACTAGAACATGCATTTTATTTTAAAAAAATAACCTCAAGGCATTTTATTTTTAAAAAATAACTTGTTATATTTAAAACCGATGTATTATCAAAACAACGGCTATCATCCAAATTTTCAAGATTCAAACGAAAAAAGTTATATTAAAATGTGAATTTAAGAAAACTAATAATAAATTTGAAACTATTTACTTCAAATAAATTTCATTAGCAAGATGAAGATGGAGGAGATATTTTGAGAGATTCTATATGCATGCCATGCCACTAGATGCAGTGCAATTTTTATTCACTATGTACCCATAGACATCAATGATCATTGACATCCTATTCATATATATGGTAGCCATGAAGAGGAAAGAGATTAAACATTTTGAAGACATTAAAAAATTACAAGTGGTGTGTGTGTGTGTATATATATATATATATAAAAGATCTATTAAGTTTCCAAAGGGATTAAATATGTTGTGTACAAATATTTCAGTCAAAATTTTCACTGTAAATAAAAAATGTGGGTTATAATTAAAAACAAAAAAATAAAAAATGAATACACATGTTATACTCTTACCCTCAACCATAAAAACAATATTTTAATGTCCGTATAAACTATCATAATCTTATACCAATTTGATAGAGAAATGAAGTAATCAGAAGTAATAAAAAAAAATATTATACCTTTGAGTACAAGAAAGTTGTATAATTATTATACTTTCAAAACATATTCTAGTACATGACTTAAAGAACTTTTTAAAAATATTTTTGTACATGACTCAAATAATGTTTTTAAACATGTATGTCAAATAATTTGTTTATGTTGGAAATAATACTGGGAGGGAGGGGGGGGGTTGGGTGGCTGAATCAGTATTAGCAAGTCAATAATTTTTTCAATTCCATAATCAGATTCATATACTCAACTTCAATTAATGGAACTCGCGTGTATATGCAGTTGTGTTTAAAGCAACTAGTGTGTATCCAACATTCTTATGATTCAGTTAATTCATCATATGTTGATCTTTAATCAGTGCATCAGAACCATATAAACAGAAACTAGGTGCAGTAAAAACATAACAGACAGTCACACACATGAACACAAGATATAAAGTGGAAACCCAATGTGGGTGAAAACCACCTGCTGCAATCGTCTCTATCTTCTTTTAATAATAAGAAACTTCTTTTTACAATTTTTTTACTAGTGCAGTCTCATACTAGTACGTAGGCTTCTACCTGCAGAAGGATACAACCTTCTCTCATTCTCCAGCTTCTCCTGGAAGGGAGCTACAACCCCCTAGCTCTTGTACTAGCCAGTGTGTATACTAGTATGTAGGTGCCGGCCTACAGAGGGCTACAACCTTCCCTTTTATTCCAGGGACCATGTTTCATAAATTTTCAGACTGGATCCATCAACAACATCATTCATTCATCAAATACATATGCATCAACCAATCTCCTTTGAACCAACCACAACTGAATCAATCAACAACCCTTCAATCTGATCTTTCAGAATGCTGCAACTAGAATAAAGTAACTAGAAACCAAACCGGAACCCAGAACACTGTAACAACAAACAGAAGTAGCTAAAACACATTTATAAGTTATACGCTACTTCACTGTGTTGAACCTACGTGTATATGTTCTTTCCTCAAGGCGAACCTGCGTACAAATATGCAAATAAAATTTAAGATGTATACGCTATTTTGATATGCAGAACCAGTGTTTATACACGCCTTTTGTAAAGTGAACCTGCATACAGATATGTAAATGATGATTTAAATATTACCACAATTCCAAACTTCAGTTATACCCAGATCATCAAATTTACAGACTACAACATGCACCAATTATTCAGATAAATGATCAAACCACATAAAGATACTTCACTTCAAGCCTTAAGATCTTGACCCATCATTAGATCTTATCTTTCATCAAGTGCTAAGGTTCATCCTTGGTTCAGATCCAGCTATGCACCATAACCCAATAACTTGTATGCTAGATCTTGCTATTCATCAGATATTCAATACTTGAGTGACCTAGCCTAATTATCTTCTCCTCCTTTTATAGTCTTAGGCCTTACTCAATACCATAGACCAAAACCACTTAGGACCAATACCTTGGTCCCAATACCTGGGGTCTACACTTTGGACTAGATACCTTGGACCAATACCATGGATCAAAATACCATGGTCCAAATAACATGGACCAAAACTTAGTTTTCCAACATGTACGTGTCTTTCCTTCTGTGAAAGTGTGTGTGTATGTTATACGCTCCTTTTGGCCTGCTAACCCCGCGTGTACACGTGGCTTGGTCGGTGGGGAACCCGTGTATACCTCTCTTTTCTTCATTCTATGAGTCTGAACTGTGATCTGTCATCTAAGTGAGTTGCCATCAAGGACAACACCTGTGTCATAGTGCCAAATCTGTGTCATAATGCCAACAATCTCCCCTTTTGGACTTGATGGCAACCCCAAGTCACTCTCCCCCTTTGTCATCAAGGGAAAAGGGTTATGCTCCCCCTGAGTACATGTTGAATTCTCTGATATGCTGAAGTGTGTTGATTGAGCTCCATGATCGAGTCCATGCTCCCCCTAAATATAAGCAAGGTCTGCAAAAAAATGTTCTAAAAGAATAACATGACTCTATACATAATTCATAAATGACCTTCCTATCACCAATGAATCATACATACATACATCTCCCAACCAAGTGGGGATATACCAATTGTTTATACATGTCAAAACAAGAACATTACATCATCCATCCCATGCATAGTGGGGTAACAAAATAGGTAGTTTTATTACCTTTACATTAAAAGATATACATGACATATATAACAAAGACCAAATATCTGAGACAAGACCATGATAGTCATCAACAACTATCATCAACACCATCTATTAGTCAGCATCTAGATCAGCAACCATGATCTCCCCCTGAACCTGTTCCACCTTAATCAAAAACAACTGTGCGAATATGTACCAAGGTGTTCTAAGATAATGCCAACAATCAATTATTTGAAGCATATGCTCCCCCTAAACCTATGCCAGATGATCACTATCAGATCTAATCATTTCATATAATCAAGGCATCATCATCAATCAAATATACATCAAGTTATCAAAAACCAATCATATTTCCACATGTCATCCACAGACTATAACCATTATCAAGCAGAGCAGATAAATCACTGAACAATATCAGACCCCTTTCTTCTTGAGTCTGGCCCACTGCTTTTCCTCAATCCAACATATACGCGACTCTATCCACAGAAACCAGCATATGTACACGACTTCGCTTCATGAAACTCGCGTATACCAACCTTTCTTTGAAACAGATAGGATTTAACAACAAGATGATGCAAAAACTACTCCCAGCTTCTGTCTGAGATATTCAAATGTCTCTCTCGGCAGTGGTTTGGCGAATATATCAACAACCTATTCTTTGGAGGGAACATACTCCAATTTGACCTTTTGTTCGAGCACTTGTTCACGTAGAAAATGATATTTGATGGGTATGTGCTTGGTCTTGGAATGCATGATTGGATTCTTTGAATACTGATGGCACTTGTATTATCACATAGAATGGAGATGGGTGGAGTACATGTGATATAAATGTTTTGTAATGTTTGCATCATCCAAAGTAGTTGTATGCAGCAAGATGCAATAGCCACATATTCTGCTTCAGCTGTAGATAATGCAATAGAACTTTATTTCTTGTTGAACCAAGACACCAATCTGGAACCCATATAGAATTCACCACCACTAGTTCTTTTTTGTCATCGACGATTCCTGCCCAATATGCATCTATATATGCATGAAGTGTAAGATCTGTATCTCTAGGATACCATAAACCAAAATTCTATGTTCCTTGAAGATATTTGAAAATCCTTTTGACAACCTGAAGGTGTGATTCCTTTGGATTTTCTTGGAATCTTCCAACTATTCATGCTGCATGCATGATGTCTAGTCGGGTACCTATTAGATAAAGTAGACTGCCAATCATGGATCTGTAGGTTGGTTGATGTACTGCTGCTGATTCATCATTTGAACTGAGACTGCATCCTGTTATCATTGGGGTATAGACTAGTTTATAATCTTCCATGCCGTATTTTTTTAAGATTTGTTTGAGATATTTGGTTTGTGATAGAAAAATACCATCCTTATTTTGTTGAACTTGTAGACCAAGAAAATATGTAAGCTCACCAAGCAGGGACATTTCTTATTCCTGCTGCATTATCGAAGCAAAATTCCGACTCATGGCTTCTTCATTGTTACCAAAAATGATATCATCAACATACACAACAAGTATTAGCAATTTATTATTGTCAATCTTTGTATATAGATTGCTATCAACTGATCCTTTTGAAAAGCCTTGTTGATGGAGATATTTGTCAAGATGGTAATACCAGGCCCTTGGGGCTTGTTTTAGACCATAGAGAGCTTTTCTGAGTCTGCATACAAGTTTTTCATCATTTCCAAGAATGAATGCGTCTAGTTGCTCAATATAGACTTCTTCTTCTAAGGCTCCATTAAGAAAGGTAGATTTTACATCCATTTGGTATACTTTGAATTTCTGAAAACTAGAAAGAGCAAGGAACATTCTTATGGCTTCAAGTCTAGCAACAGGTGCAAAAGTTTCTTCAAAATCTATACCTTCTTGTTGAGCATATCCTTTACAAATGAGCATATCCTTTACAAACAAGTTTGGCCTTGTTTCTAATAACTTCTCCATTTTCATTCAGCTTGTTTTTGAATATCCATTTAGTTCCTATGATACTCTTATCATGAGGTCTAGGAACTAATTCCCAAGTATTATTTTTTTCAATTTTCTCAAGTTCTTCATTCATGGCCTTGACCCAACATTCATCTTTGCATGCTTCATTTACATATTGAGGTTAGGTGGAGGAAAGTAATGCTAGATAACTTTAAGCTTCTGTAATAGTTCTTCTTATCTGCACACCTGCCTCTTTCTGTCCCAAAATTTGAGTCTCTGGATGATTTTTCTGAACATACTTGGATGGAGTCTTTTCTTCTACTGTTATCTGTTCTTTTGGTGCTTCATTGGTTTCTTCTTCAGAATTAGTGTGATTTGATGTGGGAGGATAATCCTCATCTTCTTCATAATCTTTGGTTTCTACTTGTTTTGGATTTTTTCATGTTTCATCAACCACAACATCAATACTTTCAACAATATTCCCAAGTCTTTTATTATAACATTGATATCCTTTACTTCAGGAAGAGTAACCAAGGAGAATACCTTCATCTGCTCTAGGTTCAAACTTGCCAAGTTTTTCATCAGCCCTTTTGATGTAACATTTGCTTCCAAAAACTTTGAAGTATTTTATAGTAGGAGTCTTACCATACCAAATTTCATGTGGAGTTTGAGTGCTTTTTACCCAAACATTTGTTTTGTTGAGAATAGTGACGACAGCGAATGCAGCTTCACCCCAGAAGGTTGCAGGAGTTCCAGACTCATCTAGCATAGCACGAACCATTTGTTAAACAGCTCTGTTCATCCTGTCTACCGCTCCATTTTGCTTAGGAGTCCTTGCAGTGGAGAATTGCCTTTTTATTCCATGTTCTTCACAAAAATCAAAGAATTCATCCGAGGTAAATTCCCCTCCTCGATCAGATCTGAGGCATTTGATTTTGCGATCTGATTCATTTTGAACCAAAGCTTTGAAGGCTTTGAACTTTTCAAATGCTTCATCTTTATGCTTTAGAAGTCCTATCCAACACATTCTAGAAGAATCATAAATGAACAATATAAAGTATTCTTCTCCACGAGGTGACTTTTTCCTTGATGGTCCACATAAATCAGTATGAACAAGTTCAAGAGGCTTACTAGCTGATCCTTCCTTTTTAGAGAAGTGCGATCTGCTTTGCTTACCAAATTGACATGATTTGCATACTATATTTCTAGAATGTTGATATCAGGAAGATCACGAATAGCCTGGAATCTGCATGCTTTTCTTATTTGAGAAAAGCTTAGATGCCCCAATCTTCTGTGCCATAGCTAGTGTTCATCATTTTTGCTTAGATAGCATTGTTGTTGTCCTCCCTTGAGTATGTATAAGTTGTTTGGAGTTCTTATACCTTTGATCACGGTTTCTCCTGTATCAAGCTCATGAACAACACATCCATTTAATTGAAATACTACTTCATTTCCTTGATCACACATTTGACTGACACTCAACAGATTATGCTTTAGACCATCAACATACGTAACATTCCTAACTTTAACTTTTTCTTTTAAGAGAACAGAACCTTTACCTTTTATGACAACAGGAGTGTCATTACCAAATGAGACCTTCTTTCCTTCTCTAAGGCATTATATGAGTGAAGTTTTTCTTTGTCACATGTCATGTGCTTTGAGCATCCACTATCAATGTACCACTGATTTTCTTGTCCTTTTTCATATAAGGCTATACCACATCTTTCTGTTTGTGGTTCTTTCTTTCTCCATATTTTGGGACTTAGTGAAGTTTGCTGCTTTTGAGATGTTTGCCGAAATTTACTCCTGCATTCAGATTCTTCATGACCGACGTTGTTGCAGATAGAGCATTCTATTTATTTTTCAAGAAGAGAAAAGTTATTGTAGGTCCGTTTCATGATCCCTGTCACATTCCTTTGATTTCGTGCTTCTCTAGTCATGATGGTATTCTAAGCAACACATTGAGTAGTTTTGTGTCCAAAGTTATGACATGAAAAACATTGGCCATTAAGGAAGTTCCTACGATTATCAAATCTACTGACCTGGTGATTGTAGTTTCTATTGATATTCATTCTTGGAGCAGATTGAGTATGGTTTACCTGAGGTTGGTTGTAGCTTCTTGAAGTAAATTGAGATTGTTTTACCTGGTGATCTGCTTTATGCCTTTGCTAACGATTGTCAAACTATTCACTGCTCTTTGCCACATCAAGATAGCTTTTAGTGGAGGTTGACGACTTCTGTGCTTGAGATGCTTCTTCAGTATATCCAAGACCTGTCTTTATCAGAGGAGAATGCTGCACTTTGATAATTTCATTTAATGTTTCTGACCCTTTAGCAAATCTAAGATTGAGAGCTTTTGTTTTCTCAATATCCTTTCTTAGACGCACAATTTCACATTCTAGTTTTTCATTGTGTTTTTCTCTTTCAGCAAGTTGGAATGTCAAAGTATCTATAATCATATTCTTTTCTTCTAAACAGATTTTAAGTTTAGAGATTTCTTCATAAAGGTCATCTTCATCTAAAGCATCCAAGAAATCATCATCTTCAAAAGCCATTAGAAGGCTATAGTCATTACTATTTTCATCTTCATCACTAATTGATAAACCATCACTATCCTCATGAGTATAGTAGCTCTTCTTACTCACACTTTATTTTCTATTCCATTTCTCAAATTCCTTACCTTTATCAACTTTATCTTTATGAGGACATTTGCTAGCATAATGACTGGCTCTTCCACAAGCAAAACATTTGAAAGGTAGTTTACCTCTGAATCTTCTGGCACCCCGTTGAAGGTTCTTGACAAAGTTTGCTTCTTCTTCTTCTTCTGAAATATGTCCTGATTCATTGAGTTCTTATTTTCCTTTTGTTGAAGCTTTAAATGTTTCTTCTCTCATATCTGAAGGACCTCCTTTTCTCATCTCGAAGGTAGTTAAGATTCCATGCAGTTGTGTCATAGTAATAGTCTGTAGATCCTGCTTTTCTTCTATGGCAAATACTTTTGATTCAAACTTAGCAGACAAGGATATTAAAACTTTTTCAACTAAAGTAACTTCCTTTATCTCTTCACCCAGATTCTTCATGCAATTAACAATCTCATCTACACGTAAGAAGTAACTAGTTATACTTTCATCATTATGCATCTTAAGAGTTTCATATTGAATTTTGAGAGTTTGCAGTTTAGCACGTTTTACCTGAGAATCTCCTTCATAGCTTAGAATGATTTTGTCCCATATTTCTTTGGCGGATTTGAACTGCATAACTTTGATAAACTCTGATTGTGACAGACTTCCTAACAAAGTATTGATAGCCTTGGCATTGGTTTCATATTGCTTTTTACCTCCCGTATCTGTAGGAATTGCTGATGGAAATGTATATCCTCCTTCCACGATTTCCCAGACATCTGTTCCAAGAGATTGAAGATAGGTTTTGGTTCTTACCTTCCAATAAATGAAGTTGCTTCCATCAAAGGTTGGCGGTCTGATGGATCCCTCTCTTTCTTGATTACTCATGATGATGGATCTTCCTTCAAGCGATCAAGCTTCTTCTAAAGGACCTGCTCTGATACCAATTGTTGGAAATAACACTGAAAGGGGGGTGAATCAGTATTAGCAAGTCAATAAGTTTTTCATTTCCATAATCAAATTCATATACGCTACTTCAGTTAATGGAACTCGTGTGTATATGCAGCTGTGTTTAAAGCAACTAGCATATATTCAGCAATCTTATGATTCAATTAATTCATCATATGTTGATCTTTAATCAGTGCAACAAAACCATATAAACAATAACCAGGTGCAGTAAAAATAGAACAGATAGTCACACGCATGAACACAATATATAAGGTGGAAACCCAATGTGGGTGAAAACCACCTGCTGCAATCGTCTCTATCTTCTTTTAATAATAAGAAACTTCTTTTTACAATTTTTGTACTGGTGCAATCTTATACCAGTACATAGGCTTCTACTTGCAGAAGGCTACAACCTTCTCTCGTTCTCTAGATTCTCCTAGAAGGGAGCTACAACCCCCTAGCTCTTGTACTAGTTGATGTGTATACTAGTACATAGGTGTCGGCCTACAGAAGGGTACAACCTTCCCTTTTCTTCCAGGGACCGCGTTTCAAAAAATTTTAGACTGGATCCATCAACAACATCATTCATTCATCAAATGTATATGCATCAACCAATCTCCTTTGAACCAACCACAACTGAATCAATCAACAACCCTTCAATCTAATATTTCAGAATGCTGCAACCAAAATACAGTAACCAAAACCCAAACCAAAACCCAGAACACTGCAATAGCAAATAGAAGTAGCTAAAACATATTTATAAGTTATACGCTACTTCACTTTGTCGAACCTGCGTGTACACACTCTTTATGTTAGAAAATTATATATTACAGAGCAATGGAACACATAAAATATTGCAGAAATATAAACACAAAAAACGCATAAAACAAGAGAGACACAGATATGCATGGTTCACCCAGTTTGGGCTACGTCCATGGAGAAAAAGCCAGTCCTTCCTTTTATATTAACCAGCAAACTGAAAGAGATACAACCTACAACAGATTCGCTGTAACACCCTCTTCGCTCTCAATCTCCTCTCTCTTCCTCACTCAAAATACAGATATATCTAGACGCAATACAATTCCCTCATATACAGTGAAGGGTTTCCTTCTAGGGAAAAAAACCCTAAATTAAACATAACTTCTACCGTCAGATCATCCACCTAATGAACGACCCAGATTGACTAGAAATTACTATACTTTTACAAGGCAATTTTACATCTATTTTTTAGCTTCGGGGGCGTTGCTCCCGAACCCCTGCAGGGGGGACAAGTCCCCTCACACCCCCCCCCATGTGGAGGGGTGTACAATCTTCTTGGGGTATACATCCGACTGAAACCTTTGAATACAGAAGATAATCAGGCTCCACACCCAACACTTTCCTCAAGGCGAACCTGTGTACAGATCTGAAAATCAAATTTAAGATGTATACACTGTTTTCATATGCAGAACCAGCGTGTATACGCGCCTTTTGTAAAGTGAACCTGCATACATATATGTAAATGATGATTTAAATATTACCACAATTCCATACTTCAGTTATACCCAGATCATCATATTTACAGGCTACAACATGCACCAATTATTCAAATAAATGATCAAACCACATAAAGATACTTCAATTCAAGCCTTAAGATCTTAACCCATCATTATATCTTATCTTTCATCAAGCGCTAAGGTTCATCCTTGGTTCAGATCCAGCTATGCACCATAATCCAATAACCTGTATGCTAGATCTTGTTATTCATCATATATTCAATACTTGAGTGACCTGGCCTAATGATCTTCTCCTCCTTTTATAGTCTTAGCCCTTACTCAATACCATGGACCAAAACCCCTTAGGACCAATACCTTGGTCCCAATACCTGGGGTCAACACTTCGGACCAGATACCTTGAACCAATACCATGGATCAAAATACCATGGACCAAATACCACGGACCAAAACTTATTTTTCCAACATGTACACGCCTTTCCTTCTGTGAAAGTGCGTGTGTACGTTATACGCTCCTTTTGATCTGCTAACCCGTGTGTACACGCAGCTTGGTCAGTGGGGTACCTGCGTATACCTCTCTTTTCTTCATTCTATGAGCCTGAACTATGATCTGTCATCTGAGTGAGTTGCCATCAAGGATAGAACCTGTGTCATAGTGCCAAATCTGTGTCATAATGCCAACAATTTCAATCTCAACTTCATGCATATGTATATGGAGAGAGTGTAAATGATAAATTATTTTAATGTTAACCATAATAAAATATTTCAATGTTGTAAAAGGAGTAGTTAAAAGTTAAAATGTTCAAGGATATATGTAATTTATTTAATTCTTAATATCAAATTAAAACACAACATTTAAAAATATACAATAAATAATAAAATATTCAAGTGCTCATAAATAAAATATTAATTTGAGGGTTAATTAAATATTGAAATGTATTCAAAAATATATTAACAATAAAAATCATTTTAATGTGGACAATATAGTATAGATAAATATTTAAATGTGTGTATATTATATATGATTAAAAAAAACTATATATACATTATATAAAGAAATTGAAACAAATATTTTTTTATGGCTAAAAAATTTTAAGGAGTCTCATTGTGGCCTTTTTTTAAGAATATATTTTGCCAATTTTGTTTGAAATCAAGCAAATATGTATTCAAATTGCAAGTTTAAGCTATTTAGATTACACAATCCAAGTTGCCAAGTAAATTTTGAAGACATTGAATCCAGAGGTATTAAATCTATTGTGTGCAAATCTTTTAGGAAAATTTTTCACTGTAAAAGAGGATTTCCTCGGAGCTATCAAACTATTTTTGTCCCTCGAAAAAATCCTATATTCTCCCTCTAGCAGATTGGAATCCAATCTAAACCAATACAAACATGTACTTGTACACCGATTTGATCATGTGTGCACCAATTTGTTGTTAGTGCCAAGTATTGCAGTTAAGTTTCTAATTAAAGAATTGATCTTCATATCACATGGATGAAAACATATATTCAAACAATAAAAGCATCATGATCACTCTCAATAATAATTTCAGATGTTGTACATATGGAATTTTATCTAAAATGCGCAAGAGATTTTCAAAACCCTAGATATAGAGAAACTATGTCTTTTGGAATTTTCCCTTACACAATTATATTCTATATCTACATTTTTGTTACATTAATTTTAATGAAAATTTTTTATTGGAAATGGTATATATTTATTTTACCTCACATCCAAAAATAAATAGAGATAATGATACTTAGTAAAAATGTTGTAGCATCATATAAAATTCTATTTACAAGAATTACATTGGCACATATAGCATTGATTTCCCATTATCAAGAAATAGTAAACATGTAGCAATATTCAACATTCAAATAGTAAAATACTCCAGCAAAGTGCATCGTATTAATCAAACACATAAACAAACTAAAGGAAGAAATTATCTATTTGAAAGTTGAAGGCCAACACTAACTTAGGTATAACAATTTTCCACCCAACCATACACTCTTTTGGGCTTATTATTTTTATAATATCCACCCCAATTGATTTTGTGATACTGCTAAGGAAATTAGAACATTTTTATGGAAATCATTTTGTCTCGAGACAAAACATTACCTATCCCATTGTTTGGCCCCTAATTTTGTTTCTTGGAACAACACAACTATTTTGGTGACACATTTCTTTCCTTACATAGCACAAGGAGAATAGCTTCCTTATCTACTCAATAGCCCCTCAAAAGTATCTAGGCTCTCCCTCTTTGTGTGCATATAGGGTCTAGTTATTATCCATTAACTCTAACAACATTTAATTAGTCCTTGACCCTTTTAAAGTTTTAAAGGCTTCCTCACTTGATTGTTCAACCCACACTGTGGTTTTCTTCTTAGATTTTATCCACGACTTCTCCATCACATAGCTTTATATCTTTCATGGATCCCTTTCCAGCCCAATTTTTGAATATCTCTATGTTCTCCCTCTCTAGAATTCACTTCTTTTCCAAGAAATTATCTTCTAACCATTTGAATCCCCTCCTTAGATATTTTCATAATCTATGCATATTTCTGTAGTTCTCATCACATGAATTCAAAATGACCTTTATCATTCCTTGATCACCCTCCTAATAGGAATGAATACCTCTACAACTACTTTCATGGATGTTAACATCAACCAAGAGAGAATGAATTTACCTCTGCCTCTATTTATTTCTCTCTTATAACTTACTTCTCTTCCATTTGATTTTCCTTCTCTATTATGTCTAGCCCCATGCATCTCTCTTCAATGTGCTTTGCATGAGTTCATAATGGTCACACACCATTCATGTGAATGAGGAATGGCCTCCACCATTCACCTTAGAACCAAAATTAATTATGTCATTTAGGTGAACATTTATATTAGACTATGTTGCTTGTCTTCGTCCAAGAATGACCAATAACGAATCATTCCTCCTTCCCTACAACTATTCACATAAATGCCTCTAAGACTACATGAATCATTTCCTATCTATAATAAACTTCCTACATCCAATCATGAGATTTTTCCCTCTCCATCAACCACATGCATGGGGGGTATAATGATGAATGAATTAATATAAAAATTCTCTCGTCCCCAACACCCCACAAGTCCTCATTTTCCCCTTTATTGTGGGGACATGATTTTTATCGAAGAAAATGTGACAAAATATAGGTTTTACCACTCCTCTCAGAATTCCCATGATGAAGGTACTTATTCCCTTAATTCCATAATCGTGGAAGGTGTACATCTCCACAACCACCACATGCATTCAATGATTGGTAGTCAAGGTATCTAGATTTTTAGTAAGGAACATGGTGATGAAGGAAACAAATTAGAGTTTGGGAAAATGGAAAACTAAGGATTATTCAACATGTAGAACCCCCTAGTGCCCTTTCACCTTTCCCATATCCTACTATCATAACCCCTTTTTTATGTGCCCCCTTCTCTTTCATCTTTATTATTTAATTAAATTCAAGAAAGATAATATTTACATTATTCAAATCACCATGAAATTTCTTCCTTGTGGTGTAAATAAAGCATGGTAATTAAAATATCCATGCCAAACAAAATCTAACATTTAATCAGAATTATATATAGTTAATCAATGGGATTCAATATTAGGATTGTTAGTTTTTTTAGTATCGGATGGTGTTATAGTCTCAAGACTTTGTGGATAGGCTAAAACGCATGACTTCTCCAAAACCGAGAAATTGTTTATGGAAATTCCACCTAGAGATGAACCAATTAAATTAATTGACCATAATTTAAAAAATAAATAAATAAATAAATAAATAAAATCCTAAGTATATAAAAAAAAAAAATAAATAAATAAAATCCTAAGTCTAACTTAGGAAAAATGGTTAATTAATAGTAATTAATTGAGAAAGGTTAGAATTATCTAGAAACACACTCAAATCAACTTGGAGATTATCTCAACCATCGATTAAGTTTTATTTTGGTCGTTCAAGTCCCAACTGATGATTATAAGAAGAGGTCGATGAGTAGATGGAGAACAAACTAGTGTAGATATTTAGTTGCCTATACACTTTGAATTCCCAGTAACGGGAGTGATTCAACAGTGGAGATCGAGCTAGTGGGTCAGTAGTAGTTGTCATAGGGGTAGCATAACAATATTCTGGAGGAGTTTCTAGTTTTGGAGAGTCGAAATGGGGAGGCTAAAATTTATCTCCATGAGGTTGTGCAGTGGCAGCGCAGAGCCTCAATTAAATAGTTCGATTTGGCTGAGGAGAAGCTCGTTTTCAGTTCCGAAGGCTGAGAATATTTTCAAGAGTGTTAAAGAGATAGTTTCCCAGTCAGTAGCAGGTAGGATGACTTGATTTGCAGGAGTTATAGGTTAAGCGTGATAGGGTCTGCGTAGAAGTGACACAGGGTCTACAAAGAGCAGGGTGGGGAGCTTTCTTTTCATAGGCATTCAGGTGTCGTGATTGCTTAGAGAAAGGGTAAAATCCCTTAGTATATTTTTTCCAATATTTATTTTGGATAGAATCACTAGTTTGGCGACATTTTATTGTACTCAGAAATTTCGTTGTTGCATAATAATAAAAAACCTCACTGTTGCACTCATTTTCCCATATTGAGTTTTTTAGGGGACTTTTGTCCAAAAATAACGATGTCATAATTTTTGTGTTTGTGCTATCATTTCTTAGTTTTCAATATTTTTATATCCGCAACATTTATTTTATTTTGCGAAGAAATTGCAGTATGATTAATTCAATATTAATCAGAAAATTAATAAATTGGATAATCAATTAGGAGAATTAATTTCAGTTGTTGCATTTCAAGGAATGTTCAAATGGTATCAAAGCATCTTTGATAGACAACAAGCTCATAGGCAGAATAGAGAAATTTTGTTTCTTAGAGGGAGTAGCTGGCCGAAATTTTTAGGGGCTTCGTAGTGCCTAGCCTGGAAGTGAGAATTGTTGGGCAAGGGTTCAATTTTCCAGTTGCAGTTGCAGGGAAATTCAAGTTGTCCAGAATAGTGATTCTAGTAGGCAAAGAGAGCGACATCATAGTATTTTCACAACACATATTTTCTTGTCTGGGTGCAGAGGGTTTTGCAGTAGTTTTCTAGAGAATAATCAGTGTCAAATGGAAGAGAAAGTGCACAAATAGAGGGAATTTTCTCTCAAAGGGTTTTTAGTACAAAAATCCAATATTTCTAGTTGCAGCAAGAAATAGAAGCAAACAGTTTTCACACTCCATAAGGGGGTGTTAATAGCAGAGCTAGCAGGCGAGCAAGATAAAGAGGGATATTTCCATCAAAAGTCAAATTTTTTCAAGATGGCCACATTCTGGCTTAGAGACCAAGATAGGTTGAGGGAGCTTCTAGCTATATCATCTGGAAAGACATGATGTCCTTCCTATTAGATGAGCATGGCCTGAAAACCTATGCAGAAAACATTGTGGGAGAACATGTCGATTCAAATCAGCTGAAACAATTCAAGAAGGAGATGGCCAATACAAAGTGGATGATCTTGGATGGAGTCTAGGACCATATAGTCTCACACATATTGGCCAAGAATATGACGAAGGAGATGTGGGATTCTCTCGCAGGGTTGTACCAAAATCCGTCCAAGCAGTGGAATATGTTCTTGAAGGAGAAGTTGAGGAATGCCAAGATGAAGAAGGGTGAAGGCATTGATCCCTTTCTCACAAAAATTCAATATATCTAGGATTATCTTGCAGTTGTAGGAGAGACACCTCCACCTATAGATATGGTGAGGTTATCTCTAAATAGTGTCACTGAGGAATGGGAAAATTTCTTCCAAGGCATTCTTGGACGAGATACATTACCTAGGTGGGACAAAATATAAGTTGATATCTCATAGGAGGAGATGAGGTGATATATATTAAAGGGCTCCATCAATGGCAATATGTGAAAGGGTCAAAGGGTGTGAAGGAGGAAGATAATGTGGCCCTTGCATCAACAGGGAAAGAAAAAAGCCCAAGTCAAGGACAAGTCTCACAGGGAGAGAAGTAGAAGAAAAAATATCTATCTAAGATCTGCTTCAGGTGTGGCGAGTTTGGCCACTATAGTA
The DNA here is from genome assembly GCA_000404065.3 of Pinus taeda. Taxonomy (NCBI): domain Eukaryota; kingdom Viridiplantae; phylum Streptophyta; class Pinopsida; order Pinales; family Pinaceae; genus Pinus; species Pinus taeda. The sequence goes on along the minus strand of APFE031737673.1, from coordinate 15,575 downwards.
CTCAGTGTCCTTAGAGGAAGAAGGACAAGCAGGAGACCCTGGATCAGGCAGAAGCGTCCGCAAAGACAAACAAGTTGTCCTCGAGGATGGAGAAAGAGTTTTCCATGTTTACAACTAAGTGAGGTGGAATGATGTAGATCTCTAGTCCTAGAGTTGTGTAGAGATTTGGGTAGGGTCCATTGAGGTGAGCATCAAATTGTGTTTCCTCATGGATCATTACCTTGCTACAGGGGCCCATATATTCAATTTTAGGAGGATCAGTGTCAGTTGATGCAATTAGATTCCAGAGTGACATTTGCATACCAATGACAACTAGATGTTGAGGAGTGCAGAGTAGTGTTGATAGCAAAGTAGGAGACTTAGTGCAGAGTCAGCAGTAATGCATATTTATTAGTAGACAGTGTAGAGGCTAGTAGCAGTCAGATGCTCAGGAGGTAGTTGTAGAAAGGAGACATAGTTGATTTAGTATTTTGGATGCTTCTTAGTTGCAATAGTTGCAGTAGCAACAACAAGAGTTGAGAGAGAGTGTTAGTTGTAGTGTATATGCAAATTTGGCAGCAGTACAAGATGTATAGTGTCATCAGTAGCACATATGCAACAATTTGATTCAATTACAATCAGTGGCAGATGAATCAGAGTTAGTGCAATAGCTGGTGGACAATGGTAGGCAGCTATAGTTGTCATACATCAGTAGCATGGTTGGAGGATGTTGTAGAGACATGGTGTTGTGACAATTGTGCAACACTAGTTGGAGAGAACACCTTCCTCGCTAAGAGGGAGTGTTAGTTTTTTTAGCATCATATGGTGTTATAGTCTCAAGACTTTGTGGAGAGGCTAAAACAAATGAGTTCTCTAAAACCCAAGAATCCTTTCTGGAGATTCCACTTAGATATGGCTCGATTAGATTAATTTACCATAATTAAAAAAAATTGAAGTCTAACTTCGGAAAATGGTTAATTAATAGTAATTAATTGAAGATATGTATGTAATTTTTGTTTAATATTTATCAATATGGATATGCATCTATCCCATATAATGGATTTCATAGGAAAGAATTAATTTCATTATCCTTTCTAAGACACGATCAAGATTATAGCCACCATCCCACATGAACTTCTAAGTTTCCTCCTCCTTGATACACTCACCCTCTAGGCTTAGATGTCCCCTTCTCTACTAAACAGACCCTTAGGTGATCCATCTTGTCATGGATTTCTCATGTAAGGAGAGCACTAACTTATAACTAGACATCCACTAGTAGTATATAACTTATGGAAATAACAAGGTTCCTTTGTCATAATAATGGCCTTTCTTCAAGGCTTTCCATCTTCAATATCCATCATCTATCATATCTCATACACATATAGTTACTAGATATATTCATAATATTACAACTTATAAATTCCAAGTATAATTCATAAACAATATCATATTTCATAAATTTGAGATTCCTTCTCATAGTGTTTGGCTCTTGTGTGTTGTAGCACCTAATCTTTCTTACAGAATTACACTCACTTTCATATTTGATACCATTTTACCTACAACCTAAACTTTTTCAATTAACCAAATAAAAGTGAGTAACTATTCATATAATCCTTTATTTCAATATTTACAACCATTTTATGAGGTGATCTCAGAATAATATTAACAAACTAATAATTCAATCATTTTCATTTGTTAATCATACTTAATAAAATGGAACTATGATTCAAAGCACATGTGTTACTTAGCATACATGCCATTACAAGATGAAACTAATTATTTATCCCAATAAACCAATGTGTCGATACTCATGATCGCATCTACTCAATCCATCCTTGTCACTTGATTTCAAAATACTACATTTCTATATCATGTATTCCACCACCATTGGTTGGAAGGTCTAGACAACACCTCAACACATCATCTAGTCACCTCGCATATGTGCCTGAGGCATACTACAAGGAACTTCCCTTTTCGACTCTATATTACCTTAGGAACTCTCTCCTCTATAGGTGCTCCTAACTATTTGCAAGAAGGTTATAGTCTACAACACCAATATAAGCAGGGAGAGAAGTGGACACTTATGTAGTAATATATCCTTCCATATCCATCAACAATATGGTATCACACATTAGCTCTATTGGCATTAAGTTTAATTTGTTATACAAATTCATAACATGAGTGTGTTACCCATTCACTCATTATGGAAAGTCACTCAATCATGAGATACAAATTCATGGTTGAATAAAAAGGATTATAAAAATCTTGTCATACCAAAAGCTTCTTCCTTCATCATAGCGCACCTAGGTATCATTATCATACATCCATTCATCAGTTGATGTCTCATGGGAACTCACATGATCCCTTAATCAACCCCTTGATAAGAATCCTATCATCTTTATCCTTTTCACAAGGTTTTCTATCATAGGCCACTTTATCATCAACATTTTCAACCATTGTTGAGGATTTTTTTGGAATAAAATGTGTTTCAGTATTTGAAATGTCCAATGTTTCAAGTGGACACTCCACCCATCATCAAGGAAAAAGAAAGCAATAAAATGTAGTGAATTTAGTAATGAAAAGAGAATATAAAGGTAACAGAAAGGAGTTAACCATTAAAGAAGAAAAAGGATCACAAAGAATGAAAAAATATTTAAATAATATAAAGAATAATATAGACATTAGGAGAAATTTGAGACATAAAAGATGAAGAAGCCAACAAATCAAAGATTTAGAAACTAATTAAAGGATTCAAAAAATTATTAAAATATGAATTCAATTTTTATTTTTTTTTAATTCAAATCAGGGAAAATAATATCAACTATAAAGTATAAAGAGATTAAGAGAAAAAAAAATGAAAAAAATTATTATAAGGTAAGGGATTATTGAAATAAAAGAAGATAAATTTGTTATTATACGGATGGAGAAATTTAAAAAATAAAAATGGAGAAAAGTGACCTGAATTGGTGGGGTGGGGTTGGGGGATATTGAAAACACCTAAAGAGAGTGAAAGAAAGCAAAAGAATGAAAACCACTAAATATTAAGGGTAATTAACAAAGGGATGTGAAGAAGATCAAGCAAGACACACTACAAAGTATATGTAAGTGTTTTTTTCTTGTATTTGTGGAGTTATCAACACCGTGTGTATAATTTTATGGGTTAGGGATTGGGAAGTTCCATAGTGGATGATCCTCTCTTATGGAGATTAAAGGATCCTTGGCCTTGGTATTGGGTTCCAAAATAGTGTATGGACAAGGAAATCCTCTACAATGGAGGGCCTTGGAAGTCATAATACTTGGGGATACTCCTCTACGTCTAGAGATATTACCATGGGATAGGAAAATTACCAATTAACAAAATGGTCTATTTGGAACACAATGGTTATATGAATGGGTATGAACATGGGTGTAAAGAAAAGGCATAAAAAGTATGGAAAAGATGAGCTTCCTCATATTCCCATTAACCTTGCCTTACTAGAGAAAATATAGAGCATATGTAATAGAGCATTGATATCACACCTGGGTCTTGGAGTAATCACAACAATTAATGGTAGATGTAAAGAAAAGGTCATGGAATATTGCATAATTTTTTTAGATTATAAACTTTTGTATGATATTGATGACTGACTATTAAACCTAATCCACTCTAGAACATGAGGTACGAAATTCTATAGAATCATTGAGATGTATTAGATGATCAAAGCCATAATAGCCTAGGCACTAGAAGAAAAAAAAGAAAACTATTCATGAAGATATCCTACACACTTTGAGGATCTTTGAAGGGAAATTTGACTCAATGTGCAAAGGAGTTATAGGATTATCTTCTTAGTAGCACCAACCACAAATTAGGACACATGGAAGAAATATCGGGGAGGGAAACCTCGGGAAATTCCAAACAATCCTATCATCCTGGAGGAGGAAGGTCAGCCTCTTGGACTGCAAACAGTGCATTTTGAATATGGGTAACATGTTGAATAGATCATGACAGTAGAACAATTTCACCCCCATCCACATGAATAGTTGGGTTTGGATATATTTTTCCTTTCTAATATGTTTATCAAGAAATGGCCATAGCTATAGGCCTCTAGTTGATTGTCTAGATACGTTTTATGACCTTGCTCTTTTTATTTTATTCTAAATGTATAAATGATACTTTGGAAAAACTTAATGCTGAAGGGTGGCTAGTCATTAGGGGAATTTTTAGGTCTAAAATGGGCCTCCTAAGGAAACTATAAGATAATAGTGCAAATAATAAAATAATATTAGATTACATCATCAAATTTTAGAGGGAAAAAAGAAAAAACTATTTTTTCAACTCGTACTTTCAACTTATCTCCCTATGGGTTTACTCAAATTTCGAGTGAAAACACTCGTTGGATGCATAATTTGATTCCTCATCCAAGGAGTACCCATGTTGCATACTTTCGATGGATCCTAATACACGAAAATGAGAAATACATGAAAAACGTTATTGCAATCATGCTTTTTTATGTATTTCTCATTTTTCGCGTAGCAAGGTCCATGAAAAGTATGCAACATGGGTACTCCTTGGATGAGGAATTAAATTTTTCATCCAACAAGCACTCCCGCTCGAAATTTGAGTAAAACCTTAGGGAGATAAGCTGAAAATACGAGTTGAAAAAATAGTTTTATTATTTTATTATTATTTAATATTTTTATTTTTTTACTCCAAAAATGGTGAATCACCTCCCATGGTTGACATTATTTAACTGCCCCCATCAATACGGACCCAATACACCTTCCTAATTTTAAAAACCCTACTTTCACTAGATATTGAACTCCACTTGTTATACCTGCCAATATAAAAGCTCGTTATCCCTATTATATGCTCAATACATTATGCCAATTTTTTCTTAATACATATCCCACAATGTGAATGCATGTGGTATGGTATTGCTCCCCCAGTGAATACCCTGTGAAGTGGAGGAACCATCAAATCTCTATTTGGAAAGAAAATGGAAAGAAATTTGTTATCCAAGATGACAAATTAAGCATTGTATTTCACATCTTATCTAAAATTCATCCATTTACAGATTATCCACATTACATGAAATAGTTATATTTTCTTAAGGTATCAAATTTTCCATCCTCACATTGGTTTATGTCAAGTGGTTTGATGTGGGTAAGATATCTAGCTTAAGTAGAAAAGGATGATTTAAAACAGAAGATTTCAAATGGTAGGTTTTTGTCAATTTCACAGGATGAGGTTACAACTATTGATAGTACTTCATGGATATGCATGAGTATCTATATGGTTAATCACCATATTAGGCATTCACATCTACTTGGTATTCATAAAATGAGGGAGAATTCTACAACTAAAAATATTTATGAACTTGTTATTAATAGTTTGAAGGAAATTGGTGGTATGGATAATTTAATGATTGCAAAAAAATTTGGTATGTGTTAGAGCAGATGGAGCATCAGTATTGCAAGGACAGAGAAATAGCCTTTGTGTTAGACTAGAACTATTGGTTTCACCATATATGTTAAGTATTCATTGTATGGCTCATAGGATGAATCTTGTGTTTAAAATAATAAGTTTTCAATGATTTCAAAAGTTGAAGATATTGCATGAGAAGCTTATGGAGAATCCTCTAGAATATAGTGCAATAACAAGATTATGGACAATTTTAGGTGCTAGTCAATACTTACAAGAAAACATATTAGAATATTTCAAATTAGTGTATTTGTGTCAAACCATGATTTTGGGATCAATGGAGGATGAGAGTATGTTTAGTGCACTATCATTTAGAAGTCAAATTTGAAGAACAATCTTGATAAACATATGGATATATGTTTAATATTATATGTAACAAAGTATGACATTAATAGTTTTCCATATGAAAGGGCACTAGCTCTTTGGTAATCATGTTGTGATAGAAGGGGTGAAAAAAATATAGCAAACTTCTCTAATAAAATTGATATGGAACATGATATTTTGGAGGATCAAAATTACAATTCATCTGGAAAAGATTGTGTTTAGAATGAAGAAAATGAGGGCCAAATTTAGAACTAAGAAATTGATATACCACAAGATTTTATCTAGTCCAATATATATGAAGGCTCAAGGGCCACTTATTTTGTATACATGTTCCATACGTAGTGTAAGAAACATTGAATAGAATAGTACAAATGATGTGATTCCTTTTATTTGATTAAATTTGATGTTCCTCTATTTTTGGTGCACGTTCTAAATTATTTATCACAAAAACATTACTAATACTATATGTCAATTTGACATTGCACTTGAGGTAAGAACATGTTCTATACTTTGTATTATTTATTGTAACATTGAAGTCATATTTCCTTGGCGCAAATTATTTTAAGATTGATGTCTTGATAGTTAACTATTACTTTATCCCTTTATTGTATTTGACAGAAAATGAAGTGATAAATTGATGAGGTGAGGACTTGTATTTTCACATAGGTAGTGTCCTTGTATTAAAGGATAAATAATTACTTTAACATAGGCTTTTACTAAGTGTTGGGCCTCCAAAATGTCATCATCTTTTACCCTCATTTCCATCATTTTACCATATTCCATAACTCTTTACCATATTCTGTAGCTCCATAACCCTGCATTAATAACCATTTTCATGATCGTATGGGTTTATCATTATTATTTTCCAAATCATTTGTTTTATGATATTGTAGGCCTATTTGAATATTCTAGAAGGGTCGTATTTGACTACTCAATCACAAATTCGAATTTCAATTCCAACTCATGAAGATTTGTGAAATACTTGTAGAAGATTTGGATCATTGACTAAGCACATTTAAAGGTGAAGAATCATAGATGTTTTGTTATGTGTCTCCCCTCAAAACTAGGAGATAATTTCGAGAGGATTTGTATCTCATATTTTTAGGTGATTGGTTGTAACCACAAGAGATAAATGTGGATCTAAGAGAGATTTGTGGATCTACATTTATTGACTAGTTATCTTAAGTTTTTGTATAAATAGGAGTGCATCCTTCATACTAAGGAGTTCCATCCAAGATATGTAATTTGTCAAGTGTGGATAGAGAGGAAGAAAGTTGAATTATTGTAATACCTTTGGAGCTTTTCTCCAACTTCATTTTATGGAATGCATATTGTTGCTTTTATCTCCAAGTTTTGATAATCGTTTGGTGTGTTTGCTGAGGAGTGGGGGGGGCCCATCAACAACAACTTGCGCATCTCTTTCCTTTGTTGTAAATATTTATGTTATTTCATTTATGCAAGTTTAGTTTAGTTCTTTTTATGTTATTTTGGTTATGTTTTATGTTGTTAAGATGGATTTAAGTTCCTTATGTTTGGATTGGATTGGATTTCATTACTGTTGTTTTGTTAAGATTGATTCAATTTCCTTAGGTTTGGATTGGATTGGCACACTAATAATCTCATAGGCTACTAGATTAAATTAATTTTTCATTTCATAACTTAGATTAGAATTGTTGGTTTTCGTAGAGCTAGTCTTTGAGAGAGAACATGCTTGAGAGAGAACGTGTGCACTTTCTTTTCATTTGCTTTCATTATTTGTTTTGTAATTAGTTTCAAGTTTCTTGCATTAGATTAATATATTCTGAGAAATAATCACCTAATACATATAGTACATGTATACCTCACATTAGGGTAATTTTGACGTCTAAAATGGGCCCTAACAAAAATGTACAACCAAAATAAACTTTATAAGAACCAATAGGATTCAAGATGATGATGTCATCCATGGGGGATAATTTACCATTTTTGGAGTAAAAAAGTAACAAGATTAAATGATAATAAAATAATAGAACTACTTTTTCAACTCGTATTTTCAACTTATCTCCATAAGGTTTTACTCAAATTTTGAGTAGGGGTACTCTTTGGATGAAAATTTTAATTCCTCATTCGAGTACCCATGTTGCATACTTTTGATGGACCCTTCTACACGAAAAATGAGTAATGCACGAAAAAATGTGATTGCAATCACGTTTTTTCATGTATTTCTCATTCTTCATGTAGCGAGGTCCATCAAAAGTATCCAACATGGGTATTCCTTGGATGTGGAATCAAATTCTACATACAACAAGTATTTCTGCTTGAAATTTGAGTAAACCCAGAGGAAGTTGAAATTACGCGTTGAAAATAAATAAATAAAATAAAATAAAATTTTATGATGTAACATGAACGTATTTTATTATTTCCACTATTATTTTATAATTTCCTTAGGAGGCCCATTTTGGACCTCAAAATTCCCCTAATGTCAATTCACGAACCCCGGGTTGACAATTTAATTATTGGAATTTATCTCCCAATTAAATCACCCAACACTAAGAAAGAATGGGCGCATTTCAATTAGATGAGTTTTTTTTTAGCTCTAATATCTTGGCCACTCTTAATGGTTTGTCTGTTTGTTTCATTTGCATCATTTTTCCAAGTTTGAAATTTTTGGGTTTATTTGGTTAAAAATTATGATCTCTTAGATGCTTCTAGTTTTCATTTTATGTTTAATTGAACCTTTTGTTAAGGCATGATTTGTTTCATCTTATTTTATTGATTTAAGGGTTTTTGTTAAAGTTAAAGACTTTTGTTAAGTAAAAATTTCTTTTAACTTATTATACCTATGCTAATAATCATAGGTGAGGACTAGCGGGTGCTAGAATACAGGGGTTTTAGGGTTACATGTTATTATTCTAAATCAGAATGCCAGCGGAGGGGGGTCAATCCCTTTCGTCCCCTTCCTTGGATAATGATCTGGAGTTTGCAGCTATAATCAATTCGTTGCAGAAAAAAGAAAAAGTGAAATCAGCCACATCAATATTCATGGAAAAGTTAGAGGAGCCGCCAAAAGTACAGTTGTCGTCCTCTGCTTTCTGTGACAAAACAAAGATATTCTCTGAGAGAGCCTTGGTGGGTGAGTTTACGGGCATGTGGCCCAGTTTAGCTCTGATCGAAGTTTGGATTAACAATATGTGGAGACCTCTAACCACTAGTGATATATGCTTTTTCGCGATAGATTGAGACCTTATCTTTAGGAGTGGGCCATATTTCTATGGACTGAGTGGTCTTTATCTGAATAGATGGACGTTAGATTTAGATCCAGAGGATGATATCCCAACATGCATTCAAGTTTGGGTCAAACTGTTTAGGCTTCCAATATCATGTTGGGACAAGGCTACTCTTCAGGCAATAGGGAATAAATTGGGAAAATACATAGATCGAGCATAACCAAAAGGGAAAATATTTTCATACGCCCAGATCTGTATAGAAGTAGATCTAGAAAAGTGCATATTGGCAAAAATTATCTTGGAGGATGGTGGATGGTCGAATGTTCAGCAGTTAGATTAAAACCAACTGCCTTTTAAATGTAATTATTGCCACAAATATGGTCACCTCATAAAATATTTCCCAAAAAAGACACAACAAGGGAAAATAGACTAGCTAGAATAGAATGAATTGGAACAATGGCAAATACAGGGGAGGAAAACGTAGAACAAAGCGACAACCTCAATATTTTTTTTCCTATAAAATTTGATGATGTAATCTAATCGTATTTTATTATTTCCACTATTATTTTATAATTTCCTTAGGAGGCCCATTTTGGACCTCAAAATTCCCCTAATGGCAGTTCATGAACCTCGGGTTGACAATTTAATTACAGGGATTTAACTCGCAATTAAATCACCCAACACTAAGCAAGAATGGGCGCATTTCAATTAGATGAGTTTTCTTTAGCTCTGATATATTGGTCACTCTTAATGCTTTGTTTGTTTGTTTGATTTGCATCCTTTTTCCAAGTTTGAAAATTTTGGGTTTGTTTGGTTGAAAATTATGATCTCTTAAATGCTTCTAGTTTTCATTTTATGTTTAATTGAACCTTTTGCTTTCATTTTATGTTTAATTGAACCTTTTGTTAAGGCATGATTTGTTTCATCTTATTTTATTGATTTAAGGGTTTTTGTTAAAGTTAAAGACCTTTGTTGAGTATAAATGTCTTTTAACTTATTATACAATAAGTGTTGTTGATTTTTGGTTTATTTATGCATGAATGATCTTTATCTTTTTAAGGATGGTAGATGGTAAACAACAATGTCATAAAAATTAAGCTAATAATCATAGGTGAGGACTAGTGGGTGCTAGAATACAGGGGTTTTAGGGTTACATGTTATTATTCTAAGATCAGAATGCCAACGGAGGGGGGTCAATCCCTTTCATCCCCTTCCTTGGATGATGATTTGGAGTTTGCAGCTATAATAAATTCATTGCAGAAAAAATCAAAAGTGAAATCAGCCACATCAATATTCATGGAAAAGTTAGAGGAGACGCCAAAAGTATAGTCGTCGTCCTTTGCTTTCTGTGACAAAACAAAGATATTCTCTAAGAGAGCCTTGGTGGGTGAGTTTACAGGCATGTGGCCTAGTTTAGCTCCAATCGAAGTCTGGATTAACAATATGTGGAGACCTCTAACCACTGGTGATATATCCTTTTTCGCGCTAGATTGAGACCTTATCTTTAGGAGTGGGCCATATTTCTACGGACTGAGTGGTCTTTATCTGAATAGATGGACATTGGATTTAGATCCAGAGGATGATATCCCAACATGCATTCCAGTTTGGGTCAAACTGTTTAGGCTTCCAATATCATGTTGGGACAATGCTACTCTTCAAGCAATAGGGAATAAATTGGGAAAATACATAGAACGGGCATAACCAAAAGGGAAAATATTTTCATATGCCTAGATCTATGTAGAAGTAGATATAGAAAAATGCTTATTGCAAAAATTATCTTGGAGGATGGTGGATGGTCGCATGTTCAGCAGTTATATTAAAACCAACTGCCTTTTAAATGTAAGTATTGCCACGAATATGGTCACTTCGTAAAATATTTCCCAAAAAAGACACAAGAAGGGAAAATATACCAATTAGAATAGAATGAATCGGAACAATGGCAAATACGGGGGAGGAAAAGGTAGAACAAAGCGACAACTTCAATAAAAAAATCACCAACATTGGGAGTGCCCTCTTCTGGACAAAAGGCTAGCCCGAGAAAAGTCGCAGATGTGGGAACAAAAATAAACAAGGACAAAAGGGAGCACAAGCCAGTAACAAATTTGATACATTAGAAAATTTTTCAAAGGAAGGAGATAAGGAGCAGGAGAATGTAAAAAAAGCAAGCTTGATCGTTCTGCCCAATCAAGATATGGAAGGAGTAGAAGAGGAAAATGCCCTATTGCTCCACCAAACACAATCGTAAAGGGTCTCTCTTTTCACGGAGGTGGTGAGAACTGGAGAAGACACAAAAAGAATACATAGTGATTCATCGCCACTGGTGAAAACCAAACATACAACAAAAGGTTAGGGGACTAAACGGAGGGGCATAAAACAAAATAGGGAGATAAGGGAGAATTTGATAGTAAAAGCTATTAAATAAGTTTTTTTTCCCCTATAAAATTTGATGATGTAATCTAATAGTATTTTATTATTTCCACTATTATTTTATAATTTCCTTAGGAGGCCCATTTTGGACCTCAAAATTCCCCTAATGTCAGTTCACAAACCCGAGGTTGACAATTTAATTACAGGGATTTAACTCACAATTAAATCACCCAACACTATGCAAGAATGGGCGCATTTCAATTAGATGAGTTTTTTTTTAGCTCTAATTGGTCACTCTTAATGGTTTGTGTCTTTGTTTGATTTGCATCATGTTTCCAAGTTTGAAGTTTTTGGGTTTACTTGGTTAAAAATTATGATCTCTTAACTGCTTCTATTTTTCATTTTATGTTAATTGAACCTTTTGTTAAGGCATGATTTATTTCATCTTATTTTATTGATTTAAGGGTTTCTATTAAAGTTAAAGACCTTTTTGAGTAAAAATATCTTTTAACTTATTATACAATAAGTGTTGTTGATTTTTGGTTTATTTATGCATGAATTATTTTTATTTTTTTAAGGATGGTAGATGGTAAACAACAATGTCATAAAACCTAAGCTAATAATCATAGGTGAGGCCTAGCGGGTGCTAGAATGCAGGGGTTTTAGGGTTACATGTTATTATTCTAAGATCAGAATGCTAGCAGAGGGGGGTCAATCCCTTTCGCCCCCTTCCTTGGATTATGATTTGGAGTTTGCAGCCATAATCAATTCATTGCAGAAAAAAGCAAAAGTGAAATCAACCACATCAATATTCATGGTAAAGTTAGAGGAGCCGCCAAAAGTACAGTTGTCGTCCTCTACTTTCTGTGACAAAACAAAGATATTCTCTGAGAGAGCCTTGGTGGGTGAGTTTACGGGCATGTGGCCTAGTTTAGCTCCGATCAAAGTCAGGATTAACAATATGTTGAGACCTCTAACAATATGATATCCCAACATGCATTCCAGTTTGGGTCAAACTATTTAGGCTTCCAATATCATGTTGGGACAATGCTATTCTTTAGGCAATAGGGAATAAATTGGGAAAATACATAGATTGGGCATAACCAAAAGGGAAAATATTTTCATAAGCCCGGATCTGTGTAGAAGTAGATCTAGAAAAATGCTTATTGGAAAAAATTGTCTTGGAGGATGGTGGATGGTCACATGTTCAGCATTTAGATTAAAACCAACTACCTTTTAAATGTAAGTATTGCCACGAATATGGTCACTTCGTAAAATATTTCCCAAAAAAGACACAAGAAGGTCAAATTGACTAGCTAGAATAGAATGAATCGGAACAATGGCAAATACAAGGGAGGAAAAAGTAGAACAAAGTGACAACTTTTGTTAGCCTCCTGCTGCAGCAGGTTACTCATATTTCATGAATGACACTTTTTCAGACCAAATATGTCATACTTTGCATGTTGCAATGCTCCATATTTGCTTAATAGTCTCCAAGCGAAGAAGGCTACTCAGACTTTATTTAACTGCCTTCCAAATTTTGAGAAGTTATTCCAGTATTGTACAATTTTCAGTTAAAGGGAGGTCCAAACAACTTAATCTTGGTCTCCCTAGGTTTCAATTTCCTGTTTTAGAATATAGAGAATGAAAATCTGTCCAAACAGCTTAATCTTGGCAGATTCTTAGATAGGTAGAGAATCAAAGGAGCCCAACTGCTTAATCTGGACCCTCGGATGAAATAAGGGTAGTTCGTAGATAGGAAAGCATGAAAAAGAAAAATTTAAATGATGGGTTTGCAAGTCTAAGTGCACCCAAACCAAAAGAAGAAAAAATGTTAGGTAAGTAGGCTGGGTAGATAGTTTTGAGGTTGCAGAATCTTGATTGCTGATCAGTTCCAGGTTTTCAGGTGTCATCTCTACTCAGGACACAATCACCAGGCAGTTCTATGTGAAAAGCTCAAAAAAAGGCATAACTAACTTCCTTTCTCCATCTCCCCCAAATCATTAACTAATTTCCCCAAAAGAGGTCAAGATCTGCTTGATACCTCTTTGTTTCATCATTTTCATGTCATTAGCTTGGGTGAAGATCTGCGTCACTCAAAGAAATTCCATACCCTCTCTATAAGATTATATTCCCCCGTTGCAGCCTAAGGTCTCCCAAACTTAGCGCTTTCTTACCATCTCCATATTGACTATTGACATTATTATTTAACTCCCTACATTTTTCCCATCCCCCTACTAAAACTATGTAAATCATCCCCTATATAAATATCCCTCCCCCTGGTTGAAAAATAACCATAAGTACCCCCGGGAATTGTTCAGTTTGTCTGAAATCTGGCAAGAGCCCTCATGCTGCCCCTTCAAACCATCTTCTAAATACAATGGACTCCTTCAAAAGTACAAAATCCCTTTTTAGGTTATCGGACCCCTTCCGAGGCCTCAAATGTTTTTCTAACGCACCTGCTCACTCCTTCCGACCGCAATAGACCCCTTGCCGATTTCCTTAACACTCTGCAGATCCTAGCAAGCCAGCTCGCATCGCCATATCGCAATATTCTCACCATATAATTTATGCCCCATCCGTTGTTCCCCGATACGATATCGCGATATCGGCGATCGGCGGCCGCAAGCATCGCATGTCCAAAGTAAGTACCTTCTCGTTCCCCGCCGATGCGATATTGCGATCGCATCGGAAGAAGTTCATCGCATCGCCTTCAAGTATGAGCACCCCACCACGTCACATCTGTACCAGGGACCCACCGCTGACGTCAGCAGGCTGACGTCATGCTGACGTCAGCAGCCAAAAAACCAAAAATTCGCGCAGGAAGAAAAATCGCACTTCGGAGCTCCGGAACAAGAAACAGAGGCAATTTTCGATGCGTGACTAAAACGAAGTGCTAATCGCGCATCGCTACGGGAAATAGGCCGTTTTGAGGAATATTTAGGGAATCTTTTGATTCCTTGGCCCGTTTTGCACGGAAAAAGCCCGAAATCGCCCGATTTTTCCAAATTAATCCAGTTTAAAGACAGGAAAGGACCAGAGACCGAGATTAAAGAGTATCAGATCAAATCAACAGGGAAAAAGCACGTCAAAGAGTATCAGCAAGCGGCGGAATCCATCAATGTAACGGCAAAGAGTATCAGCGAAGATCTTAACAACAGCCTAAAGCAGGAGAAAATTTAATACCTTCCAGCAAAGTCAAAGAAAGAGGGCGAAGCCACTCAAAAACCCTCAAATCATGGTTATTGCACATTTAACTCGCACCAGAATAGAACTACCGATCCCAAAGCACAGTTATTCTAGCAATACTGCATCGAGCATCCAAGGGTCACATTGCACTTTTTTTTATTCAGCTGCCTCTAGCGCAGCCCAAAGGACTTACCTGCATTTAATTCCAGCGACGATTAGGTTTTAGAAAAAGCTTTCTAGCAGACCTGTTTAGGTCAATTGTAATAAATGAATTTCTGATATTTTGCTTATATATACCACCCTGAAAGATGGAGTAGGGGTTGGTTGGTGAGTCGAGAAAGTTGCTTAATTTTTGATATCTCGACATTTTCTTCAAGCAGAGACCCGCACTGTAACTGTCATACTTTCTATAATCAAAGACTGCTGAAAGCATGGATTTCGAAACTGTTTGATGTGTTTAATTGGCCGAGGAGTGATTACGGAATTCCTGTGCTTCTACATGGTTCAATAAGTGTCTCTCAACTCTATTAATTTTTCATGTTTTGTTTTACCACCGTTCCGCCATCTAAATTGCATAAAAGAAGAATAGCTTAGGATTTGTTTAAATACACCTTAGGCTCAATTTCTGCAATTTTTCATGTTTTCGTCAGAAATAGTCATGAACATGTATACTTAAATGATCTTGTTTACACTGTTTCTTTCACATATGAATGAGAGTTTAGGAATTCTTAGCTGCTCCTAGATAACCATTCATTCACTTCTCCTCTCTTTCAGTCTGATGAAAGATTCTCCTTTGCCTTTCATCTCTGATCGTCATTCCATCCTTTCAGTAAATTGATAATTATATCATGTGTGGCTATCCTGCTCCTTAATCCTCTTGTGACCAAGAAAACGCAACAGCAAGCCTTAATCCATGACTCCATGCCCAATGGTTTGAAACTTATCACATTTAACCTTGCCTCTTTGCTTGAAATTTCTACCTTCCATCCAAATACAAACAAAAACCTCAGAGCTAAAAGCTAGCCTAAAATCATCAACAAAGTTGAATC
>APFE031737669.1:7758-23347 GCA_000404065.3 Pinus taeda | reverse complement strand
TTCTCCTCGTCTGATTCACGTACCCATTCCACCATGAGACCGTCTTGAACATTCATGGGCTTGACTCCTAGGGGGAGCCTGAGCTGCAGCAGATTGCGATAGAGATTGTCCGGCCATTTCTTCATCTGGTCTGACTGAGCCATACCTTGCTAAGGTTCCGCCATTCCTTTAGCTTTCGCTTCTGTCCTCGCCTTCATTTGGCTAATGTTGTGATCCTCCATCTGACGTTGGACTGCCGTAATCCTAGGGGAGTGAGGCTGGTCCGTGGAAGCTGACTGAGCACTAATGGTGTCCTCCTCCTGCGACGAGTCTTCCAGAGGGGTAGGAGAGTGTTCCCTCTCTGAATTCTCAGAACTGGCTTGTTCTTCCTCTTCTTCCGAGAAAATAACCGTGACCATAGCTGTGACTATTGGTTTATGTAACCTGCTCTTAAAGCGAAATTTTGCTGTTTGAACTGAGTTGTTGAGCGAGGATTCCGAATCTTCAGAGGCTTGGGTGGAGGGATAAGCCACACCCATCGGTGAAATTCTTCGTGGAGGCGATCTGCCCCTGCCTCCCGTCCCTCCCCTGTGGCCTGCATTTCGGCCCCTTCTTGGAGTCGCTCTGAGTCGGGGCGCCATCTTCAGTATAGTCGGCGTGCTGGTATCACTCCCCAACAGCGAAGGAAGACTCGTGTACTGAGAATTGACAGAATTCTCGCTGGTGGCAATGCAGACCCCTGCTCTGAGTCTTCCCACTGCCAAATTCCTCCCCAAATCCTTCAGAAATAACTCAATTGTTAACCCGTTTCGCCCCCAAGCCTCTGTCTCAGACAGAAGTATATCTATCGAAGCAGGAGGGGAGAACCTTGCGCTTACCTTCAACCCACAGCTGCTGAACCAGGGAGGCTTCTCCTGAGGATGCTTCACCCTTTTTGGCAGAGCGAACCACCAAGAATCGCCTCTGTTGGCAAGCTCAGGCCGAAGCCAACCATCAACTGCACCACCCTCTAACAATCTGCTCGCCTCAGCACCATCGGAATTCACTCTACCGTTCTTCATTCTTCCCTGGTTTATTCCTCTTCCCTCCTCCGCCTGCGTACCTGTTCCCTGCACCTGCATTAAATTGCTTTCAATACCCGTCACCTTGGCGCTTAAACCCATTCGACATTCATTCCTTGCCACCTGCCCCCAGCTGCCTGCGCGTGGCTTCATGGTATGCATATTAATGTTCAATTAAATCACAGCACCGGTAGATAGATCAAAATGTAAAAAATATATTAAAAATAATAATTAATTGACCATCAAATAGTGAAAAGTAAAACATTTCTTACCATTGTTATTTTTACCCTTGCGAGTGAGCTCTGAAGTGCATTTACCCCAAACCTTTAGCAATGTGATAGTAGCAATCCGTGGGACAGTTTCCAATGTCATTAATTCTAGGTAAAAGATTTATTTATTTATTTATTTTTTTTTTGCGGTTTTTATTTTTCATTTGATGCAAATTCTTGAAAGTTCTCAGTGATTTAGGGTCAAAAATTTTGCCCTAGGTCCATAGCACCCTCTCTGTATCGAAAGGTGCGTTGGGTTTTCTTGATCTACACTCGAAAGAGTGAAATAGCGTACCTACCATGAAGGAAAAGTGCGTTGGGTCACCATTTCCATTGAAAGGTAGGTGCAATGGGTGCAGTTTGAGAAAAAAGTTTATGTTTTGGAGCTAGATTTCTCTCAAAGTTTTGCACAAGGCTGATTCTAAGTGTTTTTCTTTTGATTTTGTAGCTATTCACCGGAGCAAAAATGGTTTTAAGCTGGAGAGAAAGAGAACATGAATATCAAGATTTGGATGCTGCAAATGACCCAACAACAATACAAGCCTTAAGGAATTATAGACTCCTTAAGTTCTTCTCGATTCCAGGCATGAGAGCTCAGCTTGATTTATTGGAATATTTGGTCAGGGCATGGGATATTTAGGGACTGTTTTTCAGGATCGGAGCACATGTTGTCACAATAGAGTTAGAGGATATCGATTTCTTAACAGGGTTATCTCAGAGAGGAGCTCCTATCTCACTATCTGGCATGAGAAGAGGTGGTGAAACTGTGAAGGACTACATCGCCACCCATTGTAGGCCTTGTTCTCAAGCAACAAAGGATGGGAAGACAAAGATCATAGATGTCATTCAACTTCCCCTCAGGACGATCCTCTTCACTATCACTCGGCTGGATTGCAGTGCCGCTTTGCACTTGGCTACTAAGTCCCAAATGCAATATGCATTGGAGTGCATAGAACACACTGTCTTCAACTAGAGTGAAGGGGTATTGTTTAACTTGAAGGAACAACTCAACAAAGAAAAGGATTGGCACTTGAAGAACTTTGGGTATGACTCTTTCTGATTTCTTTTGCTCTGGAGAGGGTACCATTACTAGGTACTCAACGAATTGCTTTTAAGCTTCTGGGACCTAGGGTTCCACTAATGAGGCAATGGGTAGATCTCATGTCTCGTCATAGGGATGCACCTGCAATGAGATTTACCCTTATTTTTTTATGGATGCAGGTACAAGTTATCATAATCGATGACTATCCATATGCCAAAGTTGATTTTCGAGGAGACCCAAAGCTCGTTTTACTTGAAGGTGAGCAATGGGGTGATACAAGTAAAACACTGTCATTTTGAATGTTTTTGGTTTTTGGATTTTACCCTTTTTTTATGTTTTTAATGTATCAAAGACTAACTATTGGTTTCACATATAGATATTGGACCTGTACTACTAGTAGGCTCATCGTATCTTCAACGATGAGGACAATCACAACTTGCATAGATTGGAGTTGCTGCAGGGGTAGAGGGGGAGATGGAAGACCCCAACATTATTGATACTCTTGCCGAATTTGAGTGTCATGTTGAGGGTTTAACCCTTAGCGTGTCATAGACTAGGATCAATGAGATCCCTATGCGACTACAACAATAGACTATTGGAGTGCTGGAGCGCATCAGTGGGGTGCTGTGCAAAGTTTACCGCACGATTGTGTGTTATTGTGATCATCATCGGGATTAGTCGACTAGGATTTAAGGAGATTTTTGCATGACAGTGTTTGGATCAGATCATAATGCAGATGCTTTCATCAAAAAGTGCTCAGAAGCAACTTTCCAATGGTATATTCTGCGCTCAAATCCGATTCCTGGATTGAAAGATAGGCCAGAATGAAGCTTGCACTTCAAAAGCAGATAAAGGCTCGAGAATTGTTTATTCTCTATTCATTCATGACTCTAACCTTAAATCCATTCCGTTTATTTAAAAGTCCATAAACTCTAGCCTTAATCCATTATTTAATTCTTAAACCATATCATCGCTGTTAACCCATTCCCCTTTGTTTTATTTCAATTCCCAAACCTTAGTCGCATTTCCATTTCATTTCATTTACTAACTTTAACTGCATTTCCATTGACCTTGGTTAATATTTAAACTCTAGTTGTAAACCATTGTTTATTATATGACATCGCATTTTCTTGACAGAATCGGCCCTGACCCACCAGCCACGTGCTATCGCATATCACACCATCCCGCAGTCAGCGCCTATTACTCTTGCTCATTCAGGCGGATGCGATAAGTTATGCATTGGATCTGAAAGGTATTTCAGGTCTAGGTCTATAGTTCCACTCTCGTCTGCCCCCGTCGGATGCGATACATTATACATTGTAATTAAAAGTATGTGGTCCACCCATGTAACGCCGCCACACTTCCCACGTGTCGATTATGATCAACTTTTATCCAACGACTCTAAAGCCTTTTTTCGACCCCACCCCCACTCTTTTCTTTAACGACTGGTTGGGGGGGGTTTGAAAATAGGTTTCCTTGCCACTACGTGTCCTCTCCGCATCATTTCACACACTCCCCCTCTAATACCGCATACCAGTTCGACCCCCCTTCGAAAGCGGTTTTCTCCGTTCCAACCTGCCTTCCCAGTTACATCACCCTCCACTTCCGCTCAACCGCCACTCCCCCACTGCCACGTATCCCTTCCGCTTATCACTTCCCATCAACGATCTTGACCCCACCTTCACGTCAGTTCCTGGCCTCCATCCACAATGCATCAACTCAACCATGGACATCCACTCATTGTCCCGATTATGTTCATTTCCCCCCAATCTCTAGTTGCCACGTGGCCCCTCCACGTGCATCCATTCACAGTTAGAAAAGAATCACCCCCTTGGTTTTCATTTTTAAATTGGATCGCAATGAGATTTCCAAACAAATCACCCCTTTGTTGTGGATATATTTTGATTAAAAATTATTTTCCGAAATTTCCCAATAGTCTATCAATGGAATTCATTTAATGAAAATGGAAAATGGTTAAAATTGAAATAGCAGAAAAAACTGTAGCAAATGGACAAAGGACAACAAGATAAACACCATTGCACATTCAACAGCTACAGTGATCAAACAGAACGCAATGGAATAGTGGGACGATGAAACACATTTGACACTAGGATCACAATATTGCTCATTTAAAGGCCTAGTCACTACTAGAACGCCTAGAAACAACATCATCACTCAACCGAATGATATTTTTTTAAACAATTTAGTCTATTTTTATACTTTGTAATAAATTCTTGAATTCGGTTTCAAGATATTTTGCATATATATATATATATATATGATATGCGTAACAAATCTTAATTTTAAATCAAGATATTTTGTAATAAATTTGTATAAATACTTCATGATTTGAAGTAATAGAGGTTGGTTTTGTACACAAAAAAGTAATTGTATGTTATTCAAGCCTCAGTGGACTTATTAGTGATAAAAAAGACTTTCTTCACAGGATTCATGTGTTGGAGTATTTGGTGAGGCGCTCCTTTCATTGTCCATGTGTTATTCCTTTGCTTCCATGTTTATGTTTTCTTAAAATTGAATTCTCACAGAAAGTTGATGAACAAAATTTGTTGAAAAATACACTCTGATTATGGCTGTAGATAATTTCAATGTTTTTTTTTTATGATATCATGTTAAGGAATTCTTAATTGATCTTTAACTTCAATTGAACTTATATCTTTTCCTCCACTCCATTTCCTTCTAATATAAAGGATCCAGTTAGTTCAACTACCTTGCCCTGTGAAACTCCTTTGCAAATCTGAGACAGATCCCTGTTAAGTTTGTAGACTCCATTGCCCAATGGCTCTTCCCTTGCTATTCCAGCCATACCAATTCATAAATCAAACTTCGAACCTTTATAACTAGCCTAATATCTAATACAACAAAGTTAAATCAAACAGAGAGAGCCTTCTCTGAAGCTGGTAGGGCTAGATTTCAGCTTCCAAAGTGGTTTGTGGTTACCTTTGTGATTTTCTTTTGCAACCTCGGAAAATTACAAAGTGCTAACATTTTGGCGACCATACTGGAGATTGAACATTTCAGATTCCTAAGAAAATCATATGAAGTCCCAAGTCTGATCATTGATGGTGGACAATGATCAGATACAAGAAGGTTGTATCATTCACTTAGCGACTCCACGTTCAAAGTATCTAGAGCTTCAAAGTTTTTAGGGTCGACTCCAATGTCAAAGAATCCAGATTCAATGGCTTCACAGACCAAGTTCCAAGAAAATTCAAATAAAATTCAAAGTAGGACATGCATTGTCAACACAAAAATAGGAAGATAACATGTGAGAGTCAGGTATTTAGACTTGAATTTACTTCAGGATATAGTATTATGTTTTGTCAATCTTCTTTTTTCCTTTCTTGAAAGTATCTTAAGGATTTTATTTGGTCTACTAAATCCAAATCAAGATGGTGAATCTGCACATGAGTCCCTTTTTATGAATTTATATCCTTCTCTTGAAGTTGCAAATGCATCTCATCTTAATATTGGTTGTCTCAAACAAGATCCAAATAGCAGACATAGTCCAGCTAGTACAAATTTGTCTCAGGCCTCAGTTATGACCACTTTCCGGTATGCATCATTAAATTTGTCATTCCCTTTGCATGAGCTACCGTAGAACTATGATTAGAGGCTACCTCAATTTGATGGTACAGGTAATATCACAACAAGGAAACATGTAGACAAAATCATTGACTTCATTGACTTGGAGAAAGTCGATCATGAAGATGTCAGATTGAGGTTGTTTGCTCAAAACCTTTTAGGAAAAGATAGGAAATGGTATAGAAGTTTGACAACCAGAAGTATTCTTGATTTCCAAAAGTTTTAAAGCATTTTCATTAATAGATGGGAGGTTAAAAGGAACCCTTTTTAGATTACGGATGAGTATTGGAATCTAAAAAGGCAGTCTGATGAGACAATCCAAGATTTCTCAACCAGATTCAATAGTGTTTATGATTCCATACCTATTGATATAAAGTCTCCCTCAGGAATGGATATGCTTCATTATCTGGATGGTTTTGATGCTGAGATTTCCTAGTATCTCAGAGAAAGAAACCCTTCCACTTTGGAGGACATGCAAAAAAGTGTTATTGATGTGGAGATGAACCTATTGATTAAAAGATCCATAATGGAAGTTGAAAGAAGGAAAGTAATTAAAGAGGAGTTTCCTCCTTTATTAAACCTTAAGCTAGAAACATTAATGAAAACCATGGAAAGGTTTACGAATACATTTATTTTGCAAGATAAACCTGTTGTTAGTGCACAACAAAAGATACCTATTTTTCAAGTAGATATTTATTTTGCAAGATAAACTTCTTGTTAGTGCACAACAAAAGATACCTATTTTTCAAGTAGATATTTATTTTGCAAGATAAACTTCTTGTTAGTGCACAACAAAAGATACCTCTTTTTCAAGCAGATATGGAAGAAGAAGGAGAGGTTTTTGGGTCACATCACCAGAAGTTAGAAACTGATTGTTTTGTGTATTCATTTTAAAGTAGTTTAGAATAACAACCCGTGGAAGGTTATCAACAAGAGGATGTTAAATTTCAGCCAATTGAGGAAAACAATCACCATGTCTGTGTTACTTATGACAACGATGAAAAGCATGATGAAAATATTGAGACAGATGAGGATGCATATATTTTAGACATTGAACATCAAGAAAATAATGAAAATTATGTTGATGGTATTCTTTTCCCCTATGTTATGCCACATTTCAGGTGTTAAAAGAAAGTCATGATGATCATCACCCTTTACCCCTATGTTATGCTACATTTGAAGTGTTGAAAGAAAATGATAAGATCCCGGGTGAAGCAGGAAAGCAAGTTGGAACGAGCATAATGGGGCAAACACCTTCTTATATAGATGATGACCTTGTTCTATGTTACATTGGAGACTCTTTTATTAGAAAATCATAGTTATTAAGTAACCATGAGAGTGAAGATCATATAGCATCATGGGAACCAATACTTAATACTTTACATCAACCTTGCAAAATTTTATCTGATCATGATATGAAAGAGGACTGTGTTTCAATTTTTTCTTCTGAATTCACTTTCTGAAATTTTATTTCAAGGAGAAGATTGTCAAGTTCAGATTTCTGAAGTTGTATGTGTGGACAATGTATATAGTGAACCTGCACAGGCCAGTTTTCAAACAAAGTCATATGAAGATGAACATAATTGTCAAAAAATTCCGCCAATCACCTTTTCAATACAAAAGATTTGTATTGAGTTTCAAGGAGATGTTGAAGAACAACAAGTTGGTTTACATCCTACAGATGATAAACACAATATTTATAATCTTACATCCCCTAAAATCACAATGCTAGAAAATTCAAAAAGGGCTAAAAACATTTTTGAGGAAGTATATTAGAAGTTATTTTTAGGCATAGTACAACAGAAAGAAATTCTCCATGAATTTGAGAATCCTTTGGAAAACCTGTTGGAATCTCTAGCCAAACTGAATTCTGTGTTGGTTATGGATTATGAACAAGGCTCCAGTTGGAATTTTGAGTTTCCATTTTTTGAGTTTATTTTCCTATTTGGAGAAATGGAATGCAAGCTTCAAATTAGTAGTCATCTGCGTGACTGGGTGCATTGGCATTTTTGCATTATTTGATTCAACATGATTTTCAGTGGTATAGGGTAGGTAGTAGTGTGCAAATAAGCTTAGTGCCCCGAGCATATTTTTCTAACATTCTTTTCAGTCTAGTTTTAGTTTGTAGTACAATTTTCAGTTCAGTGTATATTTCAGATTTCAGCGTGCCGGATGGTTTTGGTTTCAATTTAAGAGTTTCAGTCACAAAGTTTTTATGGCAGAACAGGTTGCAGATTTGGGATCAACCCAGTGGATCAAGCTACTAGTCTACGATGTTCTTAGCATCTCACAAGGAGAGTCCCATCCCCAGATGGAGCCACTGTTAGGGTCCTATAATTTTTTACAGGATCGTTTGATTATAGCTGATCATTATTATGTTTGAGATGCTGTAAATAATATTTCATCCTGCAAATTATTTCCAAAGAGACACCAAGTATTAGGATTTAAGGAGATTTTTGCATGACAATGTTTGGATCAGATCAGACTACAAGTGTTTTCATCAGAAATTTCTCAGAAGCAACTTTCCAACATTATATCCTGCGCTCAAATCCAACTCCTGGATTGAAAGATAGGCTAGAATGAAGCCTGCACTTTAAAAGCAGATAAAGGCTCGGGGATTGTTTCTTCTCTATTCATTCATGACTCTAGCCTTAAATCCATTTTCCCTCTGTTTATTTAAAAGTCCATAAACTCTAGCCTTAATCCATTATTTAATTCTTAAACCATATTATCGTTGTTAACCCATTCCCCTTTGTTTTATTTCAATTCCCAAAGCTTAGTCACATTTCCATTTCATTTCATTTACTAACTTTAGTCGCGTTTCCATTGACTATGGTTAATATTCAAAATCTAGCCATAAACCATTGTTTATTATATCACATCGCATTTTCTTGATAGAATCAGCCTTGACCCACCAACCACGTGTTATTGCATATCACACCATCCCGCGGTCAGCTCCTATTACTCTTGCTCATTCCGCTGATTGCGATCGCAATCGCAACAAGTCAACAAACTCCGCTAGTCCCCTTCGCATTGCCATTGCGATTAGGCAAAGGTCAGGTGGATGCGATAAGTTATGCATTGGATCTGAAAGGTATTTCGGGTCCATTGTTCCACTCTCGTATGCCCTCGCCGAATGCGATACGTTATACATTGCAATTTAAAGTATGTCGGGTCCACCCATGTTAAACGCCGCACACCTCCCCATGCCTGATCATGATCAACTTTTCATCCAACAGCTCTAAAGTCTTTTCAGATCCCCCCGCTATGTTTCTCTTTAACGACGAGGGGGGGGAGGGGCTCCGAAAAGCGGTTTCCCCATCGCTACATGTCATCTTTGCATCATTTTGCACCCCCCCCTCTAATACTGCATACCACTTCGACCCCCTATAAAAGTGGTTTTCCTCGTTCTCACTGCAACCCACCTTCCCAGTTACATCACCCTCCACTTCAGGTCAACCGCCACTCCCCTACCGCCACGTATCCCTTTCACTTATCACTTCCCACCAACGATCCCGACCCCACCTTCACGCCAGTTCTTGGCCTCCATCCACAATGCGCCAACTCAACCATGGACATCCACTCATTGTCCAGATTATGTTAATTTCCCCCCAACCCCCAGCTGCCACGTGGCCCCTCCACGTGCATCCATTCACAGTTAGAAAAGAATCGGTCCCCCTGGTTTTCATTGTTAAATTGGATCACAATGAGATTTCCAAACAAATCGCCCCTTTGCTGCAGATATATTTTGATTAAAAATTATTTCCCGAAATTTCCCAATAGTCTATCAATGGAATTAATTTAATGAAAAGGGAAAATGGTTAAAATTGAAACAACAGAAAAAACAACAGCAAATGGACAAAGGACAACAAGATAAACACCATTTCACATTCAACAACTACAGTGATAAAAAAAAACATAGTGGAATAGTGGGACAACGAGACACATATGCTAGCAGGACAACAACATTGCTCATTTAAAGGCCTAGTCACTACTAGAACGCCTAGAAACAACATCAACACTCAATCAGATGATATTTTTTAAACAATTTAGTCTATTTTTATACTTTGTAATAAATTCTTGAATTTTGTTTTAAGATATTTGCATAGATATTCGTAACAAATCTTGATATTTTAAATCAAGAAATTTTGTAATAAATTTGTATAAATACTTCATCATTCGAAGTAATAGATGCTGGTTTTTGTACAGAAAAAAGCTATTGTATGGTTTTCAAGCCTCAATGGACTTATCAGTAATAAAAAGGACTTTCTTCACAAGATTCATGCATTGGACTATTTGGTGAAGCACTCCTCTCATTGTGTATGTGTTATTCCTTTGTTTCCATGTTTATGCTTTTTTAAAACTAAATTATCTCACAGAAAGTTGATGAACATTTTTTGTTGAAAAATACACTCTGATTCCAACTTCAGATAATTTCAATGTTTTCCTTTGATATCATGTTAAGGAATTCTTAATTGCTCTTTAACTTCAATTGAGCTTATATCTTTTCCTCCACTCCATTTCATTTTAATATAAAGGATCCAGTTAGTTCAGCTACCTTGCCACGTTAAACTCCTTTGAAAATTTGAGACAAATCCCTACAAGTTTGTAGACTCGATTTCCCAATGGTTCTTCTCTTGCTATTCCAACCAAACCAATTAATAAATCAATCTTAGAACCTTCATAACTAGCCTAATATCTAATACAAGAAAGTTAAATCAAATAGAGAGAGACCTCTTTGAAGCTGGTAGGGCTAGATTCTAGCTTCCAAAGTGGTTTGTGGTTACCTTTGTGATTTTCTTATGCAACCTCAATAAATTATGGAGTGCTAACATTCTGGCGACCATACCGGGGACTGAACATTTCAGATTCCTAAGAAAAACATATCAAGTTCCATATTTGATCACTGATGGTGGACTGTGATCAGACACAAGAAGGTTGTATCATTCACCTAGTGACTCCACGTTCAAAGTATCCAGAGCTTCAAAATTTTGAAGTTGACTCCATTGTCAAAGAATCTAGATTCAATGGTGTCATAGACCAAGTTCCAAAAAACTTCAAATCAAATTCAAAGTAGGACAGACCTTGTCAATACAAAAACAGGGAGACAACATGCGAGATTCAGGTATTTAGACCTGAATTTACTTCAGCATATAGTATTATGTTTTGTCAATCGCCTTTTGTCTTTTCTTGAAAGTATCTTAAGGATTTTCTTTGGTTTATTAAATCCAAATCAAGATGATGAATCAACACATGAGCCCCTTTCTGTGAATGTATATCCTTCCCTTGAAGCTGCAAATGCATCTCATCTTAGGTTGCCTCAAACAAGATCCAAATAACAAACATAGTCCAACTAGTACAAATTCACCTTAGGCCTCAGTTATGACCACTGTCCGGTATGCATCATTAAATCTATCATTCCCTTTGCATGAGCTATTGAAGAACTATGATCAAAAGCTACCTCGATTTGATGGTACAAGTAATATCACAACAACGAAACATGTAGACAAAATCATTGACTTCATTGACTTGGAGGAAGTCGAACATAAGATGTCAAATTGAGATTGTTTGCTCAAAGCCTTTCAGGAAAATCTAGAAAATGGTATATAACTTTGACAACTAGAAGTATTCCTAATTTCCAAAAGTTTCAAAGCATTTTCCTTAATAGATGGGAGGTTAAAAGGAACCCTTTTCAGATTATGGATGAGTATTGGAATCTAAAAGGCAGTCCGACGAGACAGTCCAAGATTTCTTACCCAGATTCAATAGTGTTTATGATTCCATACCTACTGATATAAAGCCTCCCTCGGGAATGGCTATGCTTCATTATCTGGATGGTTTTGATGCTGAGATTGCCTATCTCAAAGAAAGAAACCCTTCCACTTTGGAGGACATGCAAAAAAGTGTTATTTATGTGGAAATGAACCTATTGATTAAAAGATCCATAATGGAAGCTGAAAGAAGGAAAGTAATTAAAGAGGATTTTCCTCCTTTATTAAACCTTAATTTAGAAACATTAATGAAAACCATTGAAAGTTTTACGAATACATTTATTTTGCAAGATAAACCTGTTGTTAGTGCACAACAAAAGATACCTCCTTTTTAAGCAAATATGGAAGAAGAAGGAGAGGTTGTTGGGTCACATCACCAGAAGTTAGACACTGGTTGTTTTGTGTTTTCATTTGAAAGTAGTTTAGAAAAACAATCGGTGGAAGGTTATCAACAAGAGGATGTCAATGTTCAGCGAGTTGAGGAAAACAATCACCTTGTGTGTGTTACTTATGACAACGATGAAAAACAAGATGAAAATATTGAGACAGATGAGCATGCACATATTTTAGACATTGAACATCAAGATAATAATGAAAATTATGCTGATGGTAACTCTTTGACCCTATGTTATGACACATTTCATGTGTTAAAAGAAAGTCATGATGATCATCACTCTACACCTATGTTATGCTACATTTGAAGAGTTGAAAGAAAATTATAAGATCACGGGTGAAGTAGGGAAGCAAGTTGAAACGAGCATAACGGGGCAACCACCTTCTTATATAGATGATGACCTTGTTCTGTGTTACATTGGAGACTCATTTATTCAAAAATCACAGTGATTAAGTAACCATGAGAGTGAAGATCATATAGTCTCCTAGGAACCAATACTTAATACTTTACATCAACCTTGCAAAATTTTATCTGATCATGATATGGATGAGGATTGTCTTTCAAAATTTTCTTCTAAAATTTCACTTTCTGAAATTTTATTTCAAGGAGAAGATTGTCAAGTTTAGATTTCTGAAGTTGTATATGTGGACAATGTATATAGTGAACCTGCACAGGCCAGTTTTCAAACAAAGACATATGAAGATGAACATATTTGTCAACAAATTCTGCCAATCAACTTTTCAATACAAAAGAATTGTATAATTGAGTTTCAAGGAGATGTTGAAGAACAAGAAGTTGTTTTACATCCCACAGATGATAAACACAATATTTATAATGTTACATCCCCTGAAAGCACGACACCAGAAAATTCAAAAAGGGATAGATACATTTGTGAGGAAGTATATCAGAAGTCATTTTTAGGCATAGTACAACAAAAATAAATTCTCCATGAATTTAAGGATCCTTTGGAAAACGTGTTGGAATCTTTAACTAAACTGAATTCAGTGTTGGTTATGGATTATGAACAAGGCTCCAGTCAGAATTTTGAGTTTATTTTTCTATTTGGCGAAATGGAATGCAAGCTTCAAATTAGTAGTCATTTGCATGATTGGTTGCATTTGGAAAATGGTCTAAGGAAAATAATTGGATGCATGGGGGTGGGTGGAGCACAAGTATTCTTATGATAAATCTGAAATGTGACATTTTTAGACCTGCCAGAATACAATCTCGAAACATGGTTGGCCAGAAATAACAAACACACAAAATATTTTAGGCAGTCGCATAACCAGACATATGTCCGCTGCATGCTCCAACATGACAGTCATTCAGGGATTTCTCGGCCTTGTCACGAGTAATGGCAACGTCGAAAAATCGAATCAACACCATGATGGAATAAAGTGTCACCAATTATGATGTATTGACGAGCTCAATATCATATTTGATGCTAATAAGATCAAGTAGTATTAGGTCAAAAAGTTTGAATTTAGAGATAAATGATAATATCTCCATACTAAGGACTGAAATAATCAATCAGAAACAACGTTTTGTCTAGAATAGAATCATCAGTGGTCAATACTGATTTAGATGAGGGAGGGTCACAAATAAGTTCAACAAAGACTAGATATTTCTTTTATTTGGATTTGATGACTTCCAAATTAAACTCTTGGAGGATGACAATCCACTTTAAGTACTTTCACAATAGTAGTTGACATGACAAAATGTAAGTCATCGAGTTTCAATCAGAAATTATAGTAGTCTTTTGAAGCAGTAGATAGTGGTGAAACCTCTGGATAGCTTGGACAACTGCTAAAGCTAACTTTTTGACGTGTGAATACTTGGAACAATGTAAACTTTGAAATAGGAACCGATACTGTTACCCGTTTCATAGAGATAGCAAAAGAGTGACCCGATTTTGAAAAGGGGGGATGCAGAACACACATAATTTTTTAGAGCATAGTTTTTGGCACTTCATTTTTTTTTATGTACATTACGTTTTAAAATGTTAGTAATATGCACGCTGATTTAAAAAATTGGTGAATTCTACATCAGGCCCTTTTTTTAAAAGACCTATTTTTTGACTTTAAATTTTCTAATGTATGAATGTAAATAATTATTTTCTAAATTTAACAAATTTTTGACCACTTTAATTTTTTATGTCAAATTTTTTATTAAAAAAAACACTATAAAAATATATAAAAAAGACAAAAAAACATTATTTATATATATATATATATATATATATATATATATATTATATATATTTGTGTGTAAATCATAAAAAAAGGTTGGCAAAAAAAAAAAAAAAAAAATATAAAACTAAGTAACTAAAAATTGAAAAATTAAGCATTAACAAAAACTACAAAAAAATAAAAAAATAAAAACAAACAGATTATTAAAAAAGAAAAAAAAGAAAGAAAAAAAAAAGAAAAGAAGAAAGAGAAAGAAAAGAAAAAAGAAAAAAGAAAAGAGAAAGCCAATAAAGTCTAAAAACTATTAAAATCAAGATTAAACATTAAAAAGAAAAAAAAAAAAACTAAAAAACCAAATATACTCAATTAAAAAAAAACCAAAAAACAATTTAAATTAAAATTTAAAATATATATTATTACAAAAAAACTTGAAAACATTTTAATTTAAAATATATTATTCATTTAAAAAACCATTTAAATTAAAAAAACATGATTTTTCAATTTTAAAAAATAAAAAACATTTTAAACTTTAAAAAAACATATATTTACAATTAAAACTTTAAAAAATATATTTGCACGCAGCTCCGCCACCCAGGGGCACGTCCCCACCGGTAGCCGGGCGTTGGCTATTCAATTCCGAGAATCGGATAACCACCTCCACGTGAAGTCAGGCGGTGGTTATTCGATTCTCGAAATCGGATAACCATCGCCCGACTGCCCGTCCACCCCCACAGGGGGCCGAGTGGTGGCCATTTGATTCTGAGAATTAGATAGCCATCGCTCGGCCCCTCCCACGGTTGGCTGGGCGGTGGCTATCCGATTTCGAGAATGAGATAGCTACCCCCATGGGCAACCGGACGATGGCTATTTGATTTCGAGAATTGGATAGCCACCCCACGGGTATTCGGGCAATGGCTATTCGATTTCGAGAATCGGATAGCCACCCCCATGGGCGGTTGGGTGATGGCTATTCAATTCCGAGAATCGGATAATCACCCCCACTGGTAGTCAGGCGGTGGCTATCCAATTCCAAGAATCAGATAGTCACCGCCTGACCGCCCTTGAGGTGGATATCCGATTCTCAGAATTGGATAGCCACCGCTCAGCCGCCCTGAGCGGTGGTTATCCGATTTTGAGAATCAGATAACCACCACCTGGCCACCCCCACAAGCCGCTGAGTGGTGGCTATCCGTTTCTGAGAATCGGATAGCCACTACCCAACCGCCCGTGGGGGTGGCCGAGAAGTGGCTATTCGATTCTTGGAATCAAATAGCCACTGCC
>APFE031737662.1:271749-285607 GCA_000404065.3 Pinus taeda | reverse complement strand
CATTTTTGTTTAATAATAATATTTGTGTTTTCGTTATGTGAAAGTATGAATAATAAATTTTTATTTATTTTTTGTTATAAAATGGATTAATTTGTCAAAAAAACAACATGTCAACGGGTTATAGCGTTGTCATGGCGTCAACAACCTCTGCATTCCACACAACTATTCCACATCACCACTTTCACTGTCGTGTTATGGAAATTACACACATGGAAGCCCAAGCCAAACAATGCACAATGATTTTGTGGTCCTATCATACCTAATAACTCAGGTATAAAATTTGCATGCCCTAGGGTGATGTAATTCACCTACACATCAGAATTCATGGCTTTGGAATACAGATTCTACGTGGGTATATATTTATATGTGTGAGACCATAATATAGTTTGGGGCATATGTATGTATCTTACACCTTCAAAGAGAGTAATGTCAAGCTCAAGTCATGATCATATGTGTGCCATCACCCCGATATAACCCAAAACAAAAGAAATTTATTTCCTGGAACTAAATATAATGTTTTAACATGAACAATGGGGACAAGAGCTCTGAAACAAATCTTATTTTAACCTCTGGCTTTAGATGCCTTGTTGTGTAGATTGTTGAGGCCCCATCGACCAAGCATAGAAGCAACCCACCCCATTGTTACAGATCCATTTGGGCACATCACTCACATCATCCAAATCAGTGTTTTAGGGCTCATCAAACCCTCATTCTAGTTGCTACATGCCCTAAACAAGTCACCCTTTTGAATGCCTCCTTCCGAGACAGTTTCATGACTTTAAGACATCCTGAAATGACTTCTAAAGGGACCAGCGCATGTATGCCCATGTAAGGGTGTGTTGCAGAGCAGTTGAGTCCATGCTAGGGTGCTCTATAGAGCACTTAGGCCCTCTTTCACCTACGTTGGGTGAGATTGAGCAAAATACACATAGGGTTTGGGGAATATTATTAGCTCTTCGAGTCATCTAGAATTTTCCCTCACTTATCAACTCCTATGAGCTCAAAAATGGATGAGGAATGAGTTAAGATGCATCCTATCCTCTCATCCCTAGCTCCATGGAACTAATTCTAAGTATGGAAGGCCATTCAATACCCCCATTTATGACATAACCTCCTTCATCCTCCTATAAATGGAAAACTCATCTAAGTGATCAAGGGCTGGACTATGTTGAATTGTAACGAGATAATGTTGCTATGAGAATTGGCTTTGAGGCAAGTATTGTTATGCTACAAGTTTGTCATGATTTTGCTGTGATGTGGATGGGATCCAAGCTGGAGGAATGACTTTGAATAAGACATGATGGTTATAATTCCTTCTTCTATTCAATAAAGCATTTGAACCTTTTTCCCATATGTTTTTATTGATATATGATGCTTAAATGTGTGAATGTATCTAATTCCATTCAGTTGTATTTAATAGATATTTTTCTTTGATCAGTTCTTTGTCTTCTATGTGTTTACAGGTACTTCTCAAGCATGTTAAGTAGGGGAAGGAGCGACAGGATCAATAAAAATTAGACAAGAGGAAAGTGAAACTACAAGTAGGTCTTATCATCTTATTTGTCTTATCTATTTCTTATAGGAAAAGGCTAAAGTGATTTAAACTATTTTTCTAGATATTACTACTTATCTAGGGAATTAGTATTTATCCGTAGATACCAAATTTTCCAAAAACAAATTGGTGACCATACTGGTGAACGATCATTGTTCCAAGTATCTTATCCACATCCTAGGAAACTCTAGCAGACCTTACTTCCTTTCATTGATTGTATTTCAGCCTTGTTGAAGTGTTATTTGGTTAAAAATTGAGGTTAGATGACTCTTCAGTGGCCTCTCAGGAATCAACGCAGGCTTGGTCAGGGGACAATGCTCGGAAGAGCACCCTTGGGTGAGAGACAGTGCTTTGTAGAGCACCCTTGAGTGAGAGATAGTGCTCTATAGCATAGTTAGGCCCTCTTAGACCTGTGCTGATCCACATTAGGGAAAATGTTCAACTTTGGGTTAGGTTTTTCCTCCAAATTTCCTTCCTTTTATGCCTGCTAAAAGATCAATGATTGTAGTATGTCTCTGAGATCAACTTTTTTTCCTCTTTCCAACCCTACATTGACTTGATTGATTAATTTTTCTTAAATTATTTCTTTGTCATTATTGATTCATCATCAAAGTTAGATTATAGTCGATTAACCTTTGTTTGAAAGAAAGTGTCGTAAACGTCTTCTTTTCCTTTGAAACTGAACTGTCGTAAAGTGTTCGTTATTATAAAAATATTGATTGATTGTATGTGCATTAGTTTCCTTTTTGTTCATCATAACATTAAAGGATTTGAAAATAAAAACTTGCATCCTTCATATTGTAGTTTGTGAATGCTTGAAAGGAATAGCTAGGGAAATTGCATTATATGTTCTCTTTGCACTTTGTCAAAGATTTGATTGCTCTATCCCTACTAGCTAAGATTTTCATTGTTCAATTGAATGAAAATAATGCTTATCATATTAGTTTCATTCTAGGAATTGAACATACATGACCTGGTGAACCTTGAAAGACAAATTCTAAAGAAGATCAACTTAAATTTCATCTAAATTTACCTAATGGAGCATCGTCACTTAACGAAAAACATTTATAGGTCTAGGCTAGAGACGTGTTCCAACGTCATAAAACATAGTAGTTGTTGCTAACTTATCTGCAATACATCCCAAGTGTGATACCTCATTCCACGTATGTGATTATATCGTAGCTCATCCATGTACCTTCGGTTATATATGGCGGTGTTATAGTACGTAAAGTATATGAGAATGTAGTTACCAGAGGTTACAAAACAAGAAAGAAAATGAAACTGAATATAACCATACAAGTAATAACTCAGGATTAAATTGGTAAAACCCTGACAGAGTGTCAAGGAAACATCCATGGGGAAAGGGATTGGAATTTCTATTTAATCAATAAAATTATTCTTCGTACAATAGTTCGGGCATTCATCAGTTTTATATGAGCCTCCTCAGTTACATAACTGTTGATTTGGTATGAAACTAACTTGTCAATAACTAATACAATTTTGCCCAAATTTACATTAATTAGTTGTCAATTACCAACAAACTCCACCTTGACAACAATTTTCCTAATCCCTTGCCCATGCCCATTCATCATCTCTTCTACAAGCCAAGAGAAGATAAACACCATCGCAGCTTCTCTATTGTAAATGGCTTTGTGAATATGTCTGCACAATTCTCCCGTGTATGGAACTTTTGAAGATCTACTTTTCTGCCATCGATCACATGTCTCAGAAAATGATACCTTACATTAATGTGCTTGGTTTTGTTGTGATAAGCAGGATTTGTAGCCAAGTGAATAGCACTCTGACTGTCACAAAGTACATTCACTTTCTCCTGCATCCTTCCAATCTCATTAAGTAGACCCTTTAACCAAATTTCTTCTTTACTGGCATTTGAAGCAGCTAAATTCTACTTCGGTAGTGGACAACACAATTGTTTCTTGAAGCTTTGACATCCAACTAATTGCTCCACCTACAAGAGTAAAGACATAACCTATAATAGATCTTCTTTTGTCCAAATCACCTGCATAATTAGCATATACATATCTGCACATTGATCCTTCACTACCACTAAAGATGATGCAATGGTTACTTGTGCCTCTTAGATATCGAAGCACCCATTTCACTACTCGCCAATGTTCTTCACCTGGATTTTCCATGAACCTGTTGACAACTCCAACTTCATGTGAAATGTCAGGTCTTGTCGATACCATCGCATACATTAAGTTGCCTACAACATTTGCATATGGTACATGAGACATATACTTCTTTTCTTCATCAGTTCTAGGACTCAAAATTGAAGAAAGCTTAAAAGGGGAAGCTAATGCAACATTAATAGGTTTCACATTGTTCATACAGAACTTTTCAATTACTTTCTCCACACACTTCTGTTGTGATAACCAAAGCTTACCATTTTTTTGTCCCTATGTATCTTCATGCCCAAGATATGTTTTGCTGCTCCAAGATCCTTCATATCAAACACCCTAGAGAGCTGAAGCTTTAACCTATTGATCTCTTCCATGCTTTTTCCTGTAATAAGCATATCATCAACATACAAAGCTAAGATAATGAATATGCCATTGAAACTTTTGAAGTATACAAAATGATCATACTCACTTCTAATAAAGTTCTGGCTCACCATGAAGGAGTTAAACTTCTTGTACCATTGTCTGGGAGACAGCCTCAGACCATACAATGATTTCTTGAGCTTGCAAACTAATATTCTACTGTGACCTTGTACAAAACCTTCTGGTTGTTCCATATATAACTCTTCATTACAATCACCATGTAGAAAATTTGTTTTAACATCTAATTGTTCTAACTCAAGGTTAAGTAATGTAGTCAGTGCTGACACAATACGAATAGAAACACGTTTTACAACTGGTGAAAAAATCTTATGAAAGTCGATACCTTCAACCTGAGAATACTCTTTTGCTACCAGTCTTGCCTTATACCTTTTGATACCATCAATTTTTCATTTCAGTTTGAAGACCCATTTGCATCCAACAAAACTTCTCCCTTCAGGAAGTTCTACAAGATACTAGGTATTGTTCTTGGCTAAGGAATCCACTTCTTCTTCCATAGTCGTTCCATTCTTCGTTATCTGTATCATCTATTACTTCTTGATAACAAGAAGGTTCCCCATATTCAGTTATCAAAGCAAAAGATGAAGCAGAATCTTCATACCTTTTGGGAGTTTTTCATTCCCTTGTAGACCTTCTTAGAGTGACTAGTTGCTGAACTGGTTCAGAAACTTCAATAGTTTCTTTTGTATCTTCAACACCTTTTTCTCCAGAATTCTCTTCTTCCTTTTCACTGTCACCAAAAGGTCTAGCCTCCAACTGAATTTGTTGATTTGGTGATACCTAGTCTAGTTCAATTCTTTCAACATTTTATTTTAAAAAAGAAGATTCATCAAATGTTACATCTCTACTAATGACTATCTTCTGCAATGTAGGAACCCACAACCTATATCCTTTCACTGCATAATCATACCCAACAAAGACATAACATTTCGATTTTGGATCTAATTTTGAACACTGATTTTTAGGAATAAGAGCATAAGCATCACAACCAAATATCCTTAAATGTGAATAATCACAAGACTGACCTAGCCAAACTTCTTCAGGAATTTTACAATTAATTGCTACTAAAGGTGATATTTTAACTAAATAACAAGCAGTGGATACTGCTTCTACCCACAACTCCTTTTGCAAGTTAGCATTGATGATCATGCTTCTGGCTCTTTCCATAAGAGTCTGATTCATACGTTTACGAACACCATTTTGCTGAGGAGTATAAACAACAATTTTGTGTCTAACAATTCCTTCATCCTTACAGTATTGTTCAAATTCTATTGAAGTGAATTCACCACCATTGTCAGTTCTTAAACATTTAATTGGTTTTCCTATTCTTTTCTCTACCATTGATTTAAATTGATTAAAGATATTGAATACATCAACTTTCTTTTTCAGCATAAAGACCCAAAATTTATGGGAGAAATCATCAATAAATGTTAAAAAAATATAGAGCACCTCCATATGATATAACAGGAGATGGTCCCCACAGATCATAATGAATATAGTCTAAAATATCTTTACTATTATGATTCCCAGTTTTAAATCTTTGTTTACATTGTTTTCCATACACAATGTTTACAGAAATCCAACTTCAAAGATTTCAGATCGGGAAGAGACTTACATTTCATCAGTATCTGAAGACCTTTCTCACTCATGTGACCCAATTGCTACTTCACTGACTTGAGTACTTCCTTTGAGTCTGTAAATATTTCTGACCTTTTCTGCTTTCATAACAACTAGGGCACCTTTAGAGACTTTCAACACTCCATTCTAACATGTAAACTTATAACCATCCGAATCCAAAACTCCGAAAGAAATAATTTTTTTCTTCAATTGAGGTACATGTCTAACACTAGTTAATGTTCTAACTATGTTATCATACATTTTAATCCTAATATGTCCCATCCCAATAGTCTGACATGATACATTATTACCCATAAACACAGAACTACCATTTACATCTTCATATGAAGTAAACCAATTTCTGTGTGGACACATGTGATGAGAAGCACCAGAGTCTAATAGCCAGCTTTCAAAACCATGAGAGACATTACATACAGGTGAAGTTTCATCTATCATACATATTTCTTCAGCAGATAAAACTTCGTCTATCATAACTGAATCAACCTGATTTTCTTCCTTCCTTGGGTTATCAGACTCTTTTTGTTTCCAACAGTCTTTCTTTAGGTGTCCAATTTTATTGCAGTGCCAACATTTTGCCTTACACTTCTTTCCCTTTGATTTAGATCTAGAAGACCCCCTTGTTTTTTCTCCTCTTTCCTTTGACCGTCATCTAGCTATCATGGCTTCTGATGTTGTTGTTTCAGTACTGGATTTCCTTCGTACTTCTTCAAACAAGAGAGCTTCCACAATTGATTCAAATTTCAAAAGTTAGTGATGCTCAAACTGATTGAAGTTACGAAGTGGTCCCATAACTCGGGCAGAGAACACAACAAGGTTATAGCTTTGTCTTCTTCCTGAATTTTAACTTCCATATCTGCTAATTGGCATATAAGTGTATTAAAAACATTTAAATGCTCTGCAACTTCTGAACCCTCCTTCATTCGAAAACTGTACAATTGTCTTTTCAAATAAA
Source organism: Pinus taeda (assembly GCA_000404065.3). Taxonomy (NCBI): domain Eukaryota; kingdom Viridiplantae; phylum Streptophyta; class Pinopsida; order Pinales; family Pinaceae; genus Pinus; species Pinus taeda. The sequence continues at coordinate 278,883 of APFE031737662.1, read as the reverse complement.
TTCCATTGGTTAACGACTTTGTCATATATAGTTTTTCCAGTTTTTCCCATAAACCTGAAGTTGTACTCTCTTCAATAATGTCGAAGATAACTTCATCCACCAGTCATAACTTGATGGAACTGAGAGCTCGGGCATCCAAGTCCTCCCAGTCTGAATCTTTCATGCTAGTAGGTTTCTTATTTGCCCCGTCCAAATCTTTGTGCAACCCTTGTTGCGCCAGCAAATCCCTAAGTTTCAGTTTCTAGAGAGCAAAGTTGTTTTGGCCAATGAATTTTTCCACCTCAAACTTTGCATTTATCATCTTGGATATTTTATTCCTACTAACCCTTCCTCCTAGGGTTTCTATCTTTCACGTCCTAGGGTTTCTGTTTTTTTCCCTTTTTTTCTCCAAAAAAAAAAGAAAATTAAACAGAAAATTTTTCTATTTTTCACCTAGGGTTTCCAGGTTACTTGAGTTTCTTTAAAAAACTAAACATAAAATCTAGATAACCTACACCAGAATTATTTTGGCCCCTTTTTTCAAATTTAATGGAAAAATATGGAAAAAACATCTACAGTTTCTGGAAAAAATATCTGGGTTTTCTGAACAAATCTGAAAACATTTTCTTTCAAAGAGAAAAATATATATATTATATTTTTTTTCATAACTACCCGGATTTTTCAGTGAGTAACAATACTGGATTTTTCCTTCAGAGAAAACCCTCTTCACATAGTTCTAGACAAGACTCTCCTCAGTTGGATGTAGGACCACTAGCATTTGAAGCCCTCGACAGTGTTCCTCCAACATGTAGGGACAACGTATGACTGTGAACTCATAATATCTGCTCTGTCAGGTAGGACTAGCAGTTGAAGCCCTCGACAGCGGCTATCTTCAAGAAAATCAGGCGGGCTACGGGCTCATAATATCTACTCTGTCAGGTAGGACCAACAGTTGAAGCCCTCGACAACAACTATCTTCAAGAAAATCAGGCGGCTTCCTCTTAAAAGAAAAAACTCTGCTCAGCAGCTCCTCCCTCGGCCAATGGCTCCTCTCTCGATGGCAGTTACTCCTCTCAACAGCGGCTATCTCTTAAAAAAACTCAGCGGGCTCCTCTTTAAAAAAATCAGCAGCTCCTCATTAAAAAAAAAAAAATCAACGGCTTCTCTTTAAAAAAAAATTGAGCTGTCTCCTCAAACAAAATTGTCTCCTCGTCAACCTGAGGGCGGTAGTTTTCAATAGGGGCTTTGGCTGACTATTCTGCTCTTAGGTGGCTTCATTCCTTAAGGCAGACTATATCTGGTTCACTCAATAGATTGATCTAATACCATTTGTAGTTAGAGGAGGTTATCAAAACATGAAAGAAAATGAAACTGAATATAACCATACAAGTAATAACTCAGGATTTACTTGGTAAAACCCTGACAGAGTGTCAAGGAAACATCCACGAGGCAAGGGATTGGAATTTCTATTTAATCAATAAAATGGTTCTCCATACAATAGTTCGAGCATTCATCAATTTTATATGAGCCTCCTCAGTTACATAACTGCGGATTCGGTATGAAACTAACTTGTCAATAACTAATACAATTTTACCCAAATTTACATTAATTAGTTGTCAATTACCAATAGAGAATGCTCTCACTGTGCGGTTTTGCATTAGACAGTGCTAATACGGATTGGGCCTCCACGTACTTTCGGGTATATACGGGAGGACAACACTAGGTTGTTATTCATCCTCAAGTAAACGAGTCGGCCACCTTGTACATTGTGATACACTGAACACAGCATTCGGGGAGATTGTATGCCCATAATTCTCGGTTCGTTGGGAGGTATTCTACAGTTCACAGTTGTTTGGTAAAACTTTTGCCTAGATTATCCCTCTTTTTTTTTGTTATGATACTTTGATTAAAATAAAATTAATTGACCGTGGATAACATCCTCCACACTCACTCCTTATTTGATCTTAGCTTGAGACATATGGCGACAAATCTAGAGTCCACCGATCAAGGAATTCTTTTTGTTGGGAATCCTTGTCCTTTTCCTCCTTTTGGAAATATTGGTGCTGCTTATCTGGCTACATTGTCCCTTCCAAGACTTACCATTAGCTTGCCAGTATGGTTGTTTTCAACCTCCTTGGTTCAAAATGTCATGATTTCTTCGCAATCGAGTACACCTCCAACTTGAAAAAATCAACCTCAAGTTGATCCTAAAGTTGACCCTTTTCCTTCTTCCTCGGTTGTTTCTTCCTCCCCTTCTTCCTCTTCACCTGGTGAAAGTATTGGTACTAGTAACTAGGTGGCTAAAAGGAAGAAGAGAGGGAAGAAGAAAAAGAAGAAGAAGCAAATTCAGTAGAGGGGCAACCAAGCAACCATTGCTTTGAATACAACATCTGATGAGAAAATGTCTATCAAGCCTCACAGAGTTCGATGTCCATGAAAACTTTGTGTGGGAGGCCATGTTCTTATAAATTGTTCTAGTATTCCTCAGATCTTAGAAGAATGGTCTTCTCGTTCACATCATCCTGTGTCATCAAATTCTGGAGATCATGTTGGTGACACACCATCAACTAGTGGTAGCAAAGTTCATGGAAAGAAGGGTAACGTTAAGTTTCCCTGTAGGTTATGTGAAGGGGATCACCCCATTCACCTTTGTCCCTATCTGGATGAAGCCAAAAAAGTGTTGGATAACTGTCCTTCTTCCCCGCAATGAATTCCATCTAGTTACAGGAAACTCGCCCTTAATCCTTCACTAGTTGATAAAGTGACTAACCCAAATCAGCCATCGGTCAAATCCACTCTCTCTGAATGTGAATCCCATGAGTCTAGACTTGACCAATCATAGATCAAGGAAATAGTTGACTCGATTTCACCTTCAGTTAATCATACCTTTCCCGAAGAGAGTGAATATGATACTACTCAGCTTCTTTTTGTTTCTTCAGATTCCAAAGAGCTTGGAGACAACCCTCTTGTTCCATCAAGATAGGAGGAAAATCCTCCCGTTCTTGTAACACAAGGGGATAATACTCTCGTTTCTACGATACCCCCTCCAATTAGTGTGGTCACTTCCTTTGACTGGAATCGACTGGTCGAATGTCATCTTCCTTCTTATGTACCTTTCCAAATCATAGTAGAGGTTTTTAATATGATGGTACCTTGCACTATTATAGATGAAGGTGCATCTATGAGTATCCTTTCCTCCACTTCTTGGAAAGCGCTCAGTTCACCGCCACTTGTGCCTATTACCCAGAATCTAATGGCTTTTAACAGAGGAACGAGTCAATCATTAGGGATCCTTCCTTATTTGCCTATTACTTTGGGAGGAAAAATCATTTATCTGAATTTGATGGTAGTCTCGGGCCCTTTAGATTAAAATTTACTTCTTGGGCATGACTATGTTTAAGACATGGGAGCAATTGTTTCAAAACTCTTTCAAGTGATTTGTTTCCTGCATGAAGGCAGAATTGTCACCATTGACCAGCTTTCATTTCCCAGTCCAAATATTGCTTCCAATCAATCATCTTCCCCAAATGGTCTTTTTGTACCAATGGTATCATCCCTGCCACGGCTTAATTATGTGGCAACCCATTCCATGGCTACATCAATTGATGATCAATTCAATGATGATGTCCATTATGTACTAGAGGCATTAGAACAAGATCTCTCTAATGGATTCCTTGCTACAGATCCCTTCCAAAGCATTGTTCTCCCATATGATGAGAACCTCTTAGAATTCATGACCTCTTATGAGTCATGATCGAGGAAAATGAGGATAGTTCTTTTACTATGTCAACCTCATTAAAAAATGAAACAACTCCCATGAGGATAGTTCCTTGTCTTGTGTCAACCTCATTAAAAAATGAAACCAAGGCGTATGAGGATAGTTCCTTGTCTTGTGTCAACCTCGTTAAAAAATGAAACCAAGGATATGAGCATAGTCCCTTGTCTTGTGTCAAGCTCGTTAAAACATGAAACAAAGAGTATGAGGATAGTTCCTTGTCTTGTGTCAACCTTGCTAAAAAATGAAACAAGGAATCTGAGCATAATTCCTTGTCTTGTGTCAAGCTCATTGAAAAATAAAACAAGGTCCCCTGGAGCAAAGTTCCAAGTCGAGTCTTTGATTAGATCTCGTAAAATCCCAGTCCGGTCTTTCACTTGATCTCATAAACGAACCTTCATTCCATCCACCTGATAGCCACAAGTAGTCTACTTAGGTGAATGTAATGAAGCTTGGGTGGCATGCACCTAGTGGTGAAGTTAAGTTTCCATGTAGGTTATGTGAATGGAATCACCCCATTCACCTTTTTCCCTTTCTGGACGAAGCCAAAATGGTGTTGGATAACCATCCTACTTCACCGCAGCAACTTCCATCTGGCTGCAGGAGACTCTCCCTTTCATCATGTTGGGGACATGTAAACCAATCTCAAGCATTGTTCTTCATTTCAAGCTTGTGTAAAAATGAAATTGAATCCAAGCATAATTTTTCATTTCAAGCTTGTGTAAAAATGAAACTAAATCCAAGCATAGTTTTTCATTTCAAGCTTGTGTAAACATGAAACTGAATCCAAGCATAGTTTCCTACAGTGCAAGCTTGTGTAAAAATGAACCCATCTCCATTTTAACCCTCGTGATTGTCATTCTATCAGCCTTTTCTATCAGGTGAGCCTTGGCTTTTCTCCTACCATCGTCACTATCTACTTGGTCGATCATACGCTTTCACTTGGTTGTTTTACCCTTTTTCAGGAACAGTTGCAATGAGTGGTCTTATTAGCCAGCCTCTTCACATAAATCAACATGTTTTGAGAAGTTCCAACATCACTGGAACCAGTTGCTATCCTAGACACAACTCGTTCCTCAAATTGGAGTCCTCTTTAAGCTCTTTTCAGACTCTCTAAACATGAAAAGATTGTCGAACGCTTGTCCTTTTCATCTCGTTAACGGATTGGAAACGACATCTGCTCAATATAAGTTTAACCCTTTTTTGGGTTGGGATAGATTAACTATGAAAAAGGAATACGTTGACCGAACATTGTCAATAAGTTCTCTCTCATATTGTGTTATGCTTTTTTGGGCTTGAGAGACAATTCTACGAAAAATAACTTGTGGAGTTTTCTTCTTGTCCCTTTTCAAACTCTCTAAACGTGAAAAGTAGCCAGTTATATTTGTCGTTAAACTCGTTAAAACATTAAATAGCGACAAACTTGTCCATCTAGACAAGACTGAGTTTCACCTTCACTAGACTCGTTAAAACATCACATAGTGATGGATTCACCCAAAGGGTGGAATTATACAACAAGCATATGTTATCCTCCTCAAGCTTGATAAAAAAATAAAGAGGTACTGGTCAGCAATGACTGGGGAAAATGGGAAAAAGAGGAAAACCACTTTATGGTAGCAGGTCGCTCTTGAACATGACACTTTCACTCCATCAACATGACTATTTGGGTTGGGTTATCAGCTTGATGGTTATCATATCGTTGGTCTATCATACCATCCATCACTTTGTTTTGGGTCAATGCTACTAATTCATTTCAGTGTTTCCAACATGTTCAAGAGAAGTCATCCAGTCAAAATTCATCCTTTGCAATACCATAAACCTTCATTTTCATGATCGTTATTCCTGAACCTTGTGTCTTCAGTCAAATTCTGTCTCCAAAATCATTACACTCGTTTCATGTCGTTGATGTGGGATACATCAAGGCCCTCCTACGATGAGTTGCTTCTTGTCAACATCAGCTCATTATCCAAGAAGTTGACTTAGAAACACCCTTTCAGTACCTTGAGGCTTGCATACATCAATGGCAGGTTTCTCGCTTCCAACGATAAGTTGACATCATTGACCTTCGATCGAAAGACTTTGTATGGTGTTCGACATCAAATAATCCATTCACACCATGCAGAATGTAATGCAGTACCTTGAGGATCATTATCAATATCGATGATTTCTCTCGTTTCTGTTAAAAGCTTACATCATTGGTCGGTAATCAGGCAGTGTCTTCCCATGTTCGAATTCAAATCACATATTCACATGGTTAGATTCGTACTTGAGCGAACGATTGAACAAGATAGAAGACTCAGGATCTAGTTTCATCCATTCAGGCTGCGATTTCAAGAGTACTAAATCATATGTACATTGGCTTTACATTAATGGTCATTTCGATCATGGGTCTGTATCTGTAGATGATTGTCTATGTACATGCAATGAGAGTTTATATGCTGAGCATGGGTATGTCTTCCCTCAGCAATTCATGTAAAAATCAAAATATCATGATATATGTGTTGTAATTGATGCAAGTCACCTTCCACTTCGAAACCTCCTCATCACATCCTAAAGCATTTCATTCGATATTTTCATTTCTCAACTTCATGCTTTAGGGGGCAGTTGTTACAGATCTGCTTGCGCACATCACTCCCATCATCCAGATCAGTGTTTTAGGGCTCATCAAACCCTAATTCTAGTTGCTACATGCCCTAAACAAGCCACCCTTTTGAATGCATCCTTCCCAGACAGTTTCATGACTTGAATACATCCTTAAATGACCTCTAAAGGGACCAACGCAGGTAGACCCATGTAAGGGTGTGCTGTAGAGCAGTTGAGTCCATGCCAGGGTGCTCTGCAGAGCAGTTAGGCCCTCTTTCACCTGCATTGGGCGAGATTGAGCGAAATTCACATAGGGTTTGGGGAATATTCTTATCTCTTGGAGTCATCTAGAATTTTCCCTCACTTATCAACTCCTATGAGCTCAAAAATGGATGAGGAATGAGTTAAGATGCATCCTATCCTCTCATCCCTTCCTCCATGGAACTAATTCTAAGTATGGAAGGCCATTCAATACCCCCATTTATGACATAACCTCCTTCATCCTCCTATAAATGGAACACTCATCTAAGTGATCAAGGGCTGGACTATGTTGAATTGTAAGGAGATAATGTTGCTATGAGAATTGGATTTGAGACAAGTAGTGTTATGCTACAAGTTTGTCATGATTTTGATGTGATGTGGATGGGATCCAAGCTGGAGGAATGACTTTGAATCAGACATGATGGTTGTAATTCCTTCTTCTATTCAATAAAGTATTTTAACCTTTTTCCCATATGTTTGTATTGATATATGAATCTTATATGTGTGAATGTATTTGATTCCATTTACTTGTATTC